>JABXWE010032530.1:0-28462 GCA_014611495.1 Limonius californicus | reverse complement strand
TTATGTATATATATATATATATATATATATATATATATATGTAATATTTTAGCATTTCTGCTATACAGAAAATCATAAGACAGAATAACAACACAACTACTTACTTATACCGTGATACTCACCAGCAAAACTTTTTCGCTAATTTTAACATGTAATATAACAGGTGTTGTACTGTTTTCCGATATGCTAACTCGGCAAGATAATGACTAAAAACTGCCTGCAATACAAAAGGTAATGTATACTATGTTTTTTGAAACTACAGATTTGGACGAAGCTAACAATTAGAAAAATAAACAGTACGTGAAGTATTACTTGTCAGAAGTGTTTACTACAGTCCCAAGAAAATACAACTGTGCTTCATTACGATAACCCATCGTCTGATTCTGCTGTTTCTACTCCAATATTTTGCTAAAAATGAAATTATAATAATACCTCCATATTCAACAGAGTTTCCAGCATCATTTTTGGCCTAAAAATATTTTATTAAGACGAAGGTTCTTTTGACAGTATTTGCTTGGAGTATTTAACGAATCGTTTTCTCACTCTTAATAATAATAGCTTAACCCTCGTAGTTTCTACTCATTATTCCCAGTCAATGATAACACCACGATTAAAGACTGTTGTCCATATAACGGTCCCCATTAAGAGGTTAGTTTGTCGTTCCTTCAATCATCATACCTTTCCATATATAATGCTGCACTTCCCGTACTTGTCACAACAGTCCCTTGTCGCTAAACATTTGATTTACTAAAATTTGGAAGAACTCCTAATCGCGGTTTGTCAGGGAAGAAAATTGTGGATCGCTATTACTGCGTCCACCCCAGTTATTCCTTAATTCGTTCAACTCTCCATTTTCGAATTCCCATACTTCCTGGAAACATTCTGACGTCAGATATGCAGATCAATGTCTCCTAAAAAGCTTCTTATAATTTTAAGGTAAGTAAATATACTATGGGTGGTCTGCAAACATATCTTCTTTACTACTTACAGCACGAGAATACTGACGGGTGATTGTAGAAAACCCTCTTGCCGTATGTTATGCGGGAGTTTCGGTGGCTTTAATGTGGTGCAACAAACTGCTAACAACACTCTGTGAGATTTTTAAGTATTTATCCACAGTGCATACCAGAAACTAGCTGCTCTAGCGAGTGTTTACGTCGTGTTAGAAAATGATGGTGTTCCTCCGATTCGTACATAATAAACATAAGTACCAAAGTAACAAAGTATCATAGAAACATAATAACGAATACAAGAAGCAAAACATTTGACGTTTGATTTCCGTATACGTAGAATGAATGTCTCTGAACTAGCAGTAATCACATTCTTCACCAACAGCCACAATATAATTTCATGTTTAGCCTAAAAATGAATACATACATACATTTTGCAATGTGACGGCTGAGTTTCAGACATTTGGCAGAATGTCTTAGTTCATTTAGACTGCTTAATTTAGGTTTTTTGTTAAATGGCGATGACGGGGGTTAATACGACTAGTTATAGATGTGGTGAGAATAATGAAGACGAATTGTATTTTCGGTGTAACTATGTAATAAAAACAAATTAATAAAAAAAAGAACGCATGCTCAGAGCAAAAACACTGCGAAAAAATATTCAGACAAAAATGAAATCGATTGAAATTGGGTCATCTGTTGTTGTTGCAATACTTAAAGTAGGCTATCGATTACTAGATGTTCAAAATGTTTTGAGAAAAGTTATGGTCTATGGACTACAGCAACGGAGTTTATAGACTACGAACACCTAGTGAAATAATAAAAAAATGTTTTACTCCTAATGAAATTGAACCATCTGGAACACCGGCACTAGAAGCCACTCCAGAAAAAAATACCTCTGATACCAGTTTTTTCTTCCAAAATCAAATCGTTGTTCAGTTGGCCTAAACTCATTAACATATTTTGCAAAATGATTGGAACTCAGTCGTCACATGGCAAAGTAGTCGATGTTTGTTCGAAATGACGAGGTTTTGTAAACTAACTCGTCATTTTGGTAAAAGACGGATTACGCGAAACGCCTGCCACATATACAGTTCTAAAAATAAGACAATTAATATATGTGGTTATATGACAATGGGTCAAAGTACTACATTTTGGAATAAAATCAATGCAAATTATAGATATTCCTTTTAATGTATAATCCATCAAACTATAAAGGCTTTTGCTCTCCACAACACAGATTTGGATAAATTTACAGGCGTAGTCTAGGTTAACTTTTGCAGTTAAGGTTTCAGTAATAATCCTATTAGAGGAACAAACGAAACTGTGATGTGCGAAAATTAGAAAAATAGCGAACACAATCGCGTAACTAGTGTAGAGAAATGGGACGCTGAGTTTCTAAACTATAAATATCCAAAAGTAGCTTTTATTTATAAATAATAAAGCATTTCACTGCTGAAACCAATTTTTGTTGCGATATAACTTAAAAGATTCATACATATATATTATATCTGGCCTAAAAGTAATGAACAAAAACCAGACAAGAAGACCGCCGGCGGCAAATTTAGAGACAGCGTAGAGTTTAGAGACAGTGTAGAATTTCTAATTTATGAACGACGTTATCTATCAGAGTATTTTCGCAGTTCAGCTTCTCGCATACAAAAACTTGTATGACCGAACTTGTAATTAACTGTAATGCTTTTCGCTACAGATATTTTAAATAACCGACTCATTCTCATTACTATTTTTTACTATACGACGTACAAAGTTATTCAAGAGAAAGTTTAATTTTGAAGTTGCAATAACTTTTAAAAACTCAACGGATAAGCAAATGAAAAACACATTTGCATTCGTAAAGCAAAGAGGTTTATTGAAATTATTCAACAAGCAACTTCTATGCAGTGAACAGCTCTTTCCAGTAGATCTAGTTGTTTGTAAAAATGAATTTTTCAACGGTTCATGAAATAAAGTCTTACATTAAAAAAACGTCAGATTCTAAAAAAGGTATGTTTCCATTTGAAAAAAGAAGTTTTCAATCATTTTCGGAAGTTTTTTAACTTGTAAAAGATCGTTTAATATCAGCTTATAGTAGCGGTGTCCAACCCGTAGCTCGCGCCACCTTACGATATGGCTCGTTTTATCAACGATACGCACTTGCAGCTGCTATATGTTTAACACAACTACTATTCTGTCGCGATTTTAATTTAATAGGTTTTATTTACTATCGTATACAAAATAAAGATAATTATTTATACAAAACGATAAATCCTGATAAACTAGCACTGCACGTCTGCTCACGTCGAAGTCTTGATGTCAAGAGAGAGAGAAGGATAAGGTGAATTCCAGTGTCGCAAGTGTTCACTGCAATAACTTGTGAATGTATGGTTGCATACGTTACGCCACATACTCGACGGCGCAGCGTCTCGAAGCGACTGACACCGTAATTTCAGCAGACCAACGATCGCAGCGCAACAAAGAGTTTGTAGCTACCGAGTGAGAAGTCAGTTGGGTTTGTTGAGATGTTTTGTAATGCGTGTTTACACAGAACGAATGTTCAAAGTTGTACGTGAACTAACAGGTGGTTTCATCCAGGTATAAAAAATATTTGCTTCTTCCATGTATATTAATCATTAATTTTAATAATATATTAACAATTATTTTCTAGTTACCATAATTATGTCGGCATATGAGCCAGAGATAAAGAAAAAACGTACATAGAGGGCAGCCTTTTAAGCTTTTACAAAAACTAGCAAAGAAAAAAATTTGTTTGCAAGAAACTTTTATTTCTTTTCAAAATATTCGTCTTTAAGATTTAAACACTTTTGCGCATTCAAACCAATTCTCGAAACAGATTTTCCACTCTGAAGTTGGTATCTCAAAAACATGGTTTTTGAAGGCTTCAACAGCTTCTCGAGGTGATGAAAATCGCTGTACACGCATTTTTTGTTTGACATTCGGGAACACAAAGAAAAGGCAATAAAGCAGGTGAATACGGAGCAATGAGACATTAATTCGACATGTGAGAGCTAGCATTGTCATGATGAAGAATGATGCGACGTTTTCGGTTGTTTTTCCTGATTTCGTCGATAACTTCTGGCAAACAAATTGTAGTATATCATTCAGCGTTAACTGTTCTTCGATCCTCTAAAGGAAAGGTTGCTACATGTCCAGTACAACCGAAGAAGCAAACGATCATTTTCTAGTTCTTCGTGAACGAACAACTTTTGTGGGATTCGGATCATCTTAGAACACCCAAACAGTGGATTGTTGCTTAGTTTCCGGTTCACACGAATATATTCAAGTTTCGTTACCTATTACGATGTTATATACGGATTTTGCAATTGCTTGGTCGAATTGTTTGGGCAATTCCTTACACCAATTAACACCAGCCTTTTTTGAGCTTCGGTCAAATTATGCGGAATCCATCGGCAACGGATCTTTTTGACAGCTAAATTTTCATGCAAAATCGAATGTAATGCAGTCTTCAATATACCTAAGGATGCCTCTATCTCACTGTAAGTTACATGCCAATCTTCTTCAATCATATTGCGCACAGCATCGATGTTTTTTGGAATAACAACCGATTTTGATCAACCCTCACGAAAGTTATCACTG
The DNA here is from genome assembly GCA_014611495.1 of Limonius californicus. Classification (NCBI taxonomy): domain Eukaryota; kingdom Metazoa; phylum Arthropoda; class Insecta; order Coleoptera; family Elateridae; genus Limonius; species Limonius californicus. The sequence continues at coordinate 23,897 of JABXWE010032530.1, read as the reverse complement.
ACGGACGCACGACCACGATGAAATTTTTTAACGAATCGAGAATCGAAATCCGATTCTAGAATCGAGGATCGAAATCCAATTCATTAAAACAGCTTAAGCAATTTTGTATTTGTCACGAACATAAATAAAAAATAAATTAAAAAGTGTTGATTATACTTTTCAGATGCTACTACCAAATATGTAATACATATACATATTTATATTAGAAGATTCTAAAATTGTAAAATAAATACCGATTATAGGTTGGAAGACTTTCATAATTCTGAAATTGGAATACTAATCTCATTTCTCCTCTCAATTTATTTTTCAATTCTAAAGATGTTAATTTGGAAACTATTTTCAATCCTGGAATCGCAAACTATTCTTGCAACAAAAGACAATCGATTCTTGATTTTACAATTGGAAAACTATTCTAGATTCTAGAACTGAAAAACGATTTTAGATTCTAGAATGCAAAATCCAGAATCGAAATCCGATTCATACAGTCTTTATTTGAATTCCGTATTTCAGTGATACGTCAAAGAAAGTTTCTAAAACTTTAAGAAAACAAGCATATTCAAAATCACAAAAACCTTATTCAACACGAAAGATAAGGTTAGTAATTTGGTGCAATCGGGTATTATTAAATTAAATTATCATACTGTAATTCAGTGTACATAGGCCAGATAGTTACAAGTGTTGATTTCTTTTACACAAAATATACACGCTGATGTAAATACAAGCGCGCCTAAAAAGTTAACTACGCTAAACCCTTGTTAGGCACAATCAAGCATTAACACCAAGTAACATAACAACATTTTTACACTTCTGCAAAATAAATGTAAATTGGATAAACTTAACGCTTTCGAAATTTGCGGACATTTAGCAAAAACATCTTTATTGTTTAAGTAAATTAATCTTCTAAATTCGCCGCTATAGAAAAGTTTGGAATACTATTAGACGATCAGAGCAAAGTTCAACAGAGGCTAATAAGAAGCTCTGATGTTTTCAAGTTTTGCGCCGTGTATGTAACTGACTGTTTTATATTACATCGATTGTGTTATTGTTATATGAAATTATTTTAGCGCTTAAAAAGACCGCCTATTACAGATAATATTTAATATTGGTTTTGCTACTGTTTGCTGTCCTTGTCAATGAGCAATTAGGATGCTTCCCAAATGAACCATAAATTCATCCGGGTAACTTCAAAGCTAATTACTTACATTGGAATTTGATATTGGGAGGTTTCCCCTTAACTCTTTAATGTCGTGGAAACCTTCATTATTGTACAGTATCTCACTTATCATTCAATTCCCCATAGACTGACCGCAGATATAGAGGCGCTGTCCCATGAACTGGAATTGCTACATAATTCCATTCGGTACAGTTTCTCCCAACCAATTGATGGCATAATACCTACATGCTTTTTTGCGGCGTGTACATAATTCTTGTAAGGTGCAACAACATTTCATATGCCTTTACTTTTTAATATCTTACGAGTAACAAAACAGTAATTTAACAAACTAGAAATTGTGGAACTTAATGTAGAGTGGAAAAAACAAATGATCACATGATTAACATAAAATTTAAAAAAACAATAAGTAATGTGAACACAACACTAGACCGAAAGAATAATACATCGAATTAGTATGCAATTCAAAGCCAATTAAGGATGTTCCTAACAAAAACATACTAGAGTAGGTTAATAATGAAATTTGTAAACGTATGCACTGTTATTTCGAATAATTTCATTGTTAATTGTGGTTTTTCTCTACAACTACACAAAACAATGCTTGTAGCACCCTCACATGATATTTTACCAATTTCTTAAATATCATTTCAACAATGGAACCAAGATTAATGGAATGTGGAAGGGTTCAGTTCAAAATTGTTCGGTACAATATCCTACTGAGTTTTTGGATATTACAGTTAGCTATAATAAATCCCAAATAATTTTAAACATGTGTGAAAATCTGTTTGGTGAAACATAAAGCATTAACAGTAGAAAAGATAATAACTGACTACTGAAATGTACTGCAGAAATTATTTATGCTGCTAGGAGAATGTATAAATTTTCCTGTTGTCATAAAAAACGTCTATGCCTTTTTTACGGAAATCTAGAAATTCCAGAAATAGGTAATTGAAACTTTTAGCTTTAATGCCCTGTCAGTCAAAAACCGTAAATACAATTGACATGAATTTTTATATATTAAATAGCCCATAAGCATGAGATTTTTAGAGTTTAGAAAATAATTTGATAATGAAACAATGCAGTAGGCCTACTAAACTATTTTCTGTATTTATGAAACGTTTCGCTGAGGCTCTTAATGAATTTTTGAAAATTTTTAATTTCCTGTATATTTTAATATTAATAATATATTCAATTTCATTAGAAATCTATTATTAGTGTTAAAATATAAATATAAGGTGGACCAATGAAAACGAAACAAACCCGATTTCTCATATTTATCATCATTTTTTAAAAAATCGCCCAAACCCGTCAATTTATGTTTTGAGGGGGAAACTTTTTGCGTTTATTTTCAACCTTGTCAGTTCAACTTCCTATAGGTGGTGAATTTTACCCCTAAAATTATAAATGGGAGAGGGGATCGAGTGATATATCATCATAGCATTACATACTCGTTTAAACGCTTTCTAGTTTTTCAAATTCGGATAAGTAGTTTTCGAGAAAAGTCCTTTTAAAGACAGTAACCCACCAAAAACAAATAATTCATGATTTTTCACTTTTACCATAATTTATACTAGTAATGTTTTATTGATTAACTTTCACTTTATTAAATGTTCGAAATATTGATCTCCAGCATCCATACAGTAGTACAGGTTTTTTTGAAAACGGTTTCGGGCGTTCCGAAGCGGTTCTGGGATAATTTGTCGGCATTGTTGTTGACCCACAAATCATTTAGGAATTCTGGCTGAGCACTTATTTTGCGAGGGTATAAATAAACAGATGATTAATAACTCAAATTAGTTTTTTAACATTTTTTTCTCGGATGAGTGTTCGTTTTTTGTGAACGGGATTGTTAATGGCCATAATTGTCGCTATTGGACCGACGAAAACACGCACATATTCCACGAAATTCACACTCAAAATCCTCAGAAATTAAATGTGTGGGTTGGAATTTATGGCGATCGCGTTGTTGGTCCTTTTTTTCTAACAGAAAATGTAACAGGAGAAATGTATTTGGATTTAATACGAGATCATGTTGATTCAGCAATAACTGAAAAATTTTGCAAAAAAATGACCGTTACAATGTGAAGGAGTTGATGTTTCAACAAGACGGCACGCTATGCCCTTGGTGGTCGTCAGTATCCGGAGGAAACATTTCCTGGTAGTTGGATTGGCCGAAGAGGAGCAGTGGAGTGGCCTGCGAGGTCCCCAGATTTAAGCCTTTTAGATTTCTTTCCGTGGGACCATATAAAAAGTAACATTTATAGTACTCAACCAGAATCCCTAAATGATTTTCGTCATCGGATCAACAACGAATGCCGGGAAATTACCCCAGAAATGCTTCAGAACGTCCGAAACCGTTTCCAACATAACGTGTACTAAGCTCGAACATTAATAAAGTGAAAGTTAAAGTAAATTTCTTAATCAATAAAACATTACTAATGTAAATTATGGTAAAAGTGAAAAATCATGAATTATTGGTTTTTGGCGGGTTACTATCTTTCAAAGGTATTTTCTCGAAAACAACTTATCCGAATTTGAAAAACTAGGATACGTTAAAACAAAAATGTTATGCACTTTAAAATGATGTATACCGCGACCCCCTTTCCCGTTTAAAATTTTACGGGTGAAGCTCAACACCCTAGGAGATTGAAATGACAAGCTTGAAAATAAACACAAGAAGTTTCCTCCTCGAAACAAAAATCGACGAGTCCGAGCGATTGTTTTTCAATGACGATAAATATGAAAAATTTCGTTTTCATTGGTCCACCCTGTATGAATTTCAACGAAGTACGGCAAGAAACAATTAACAATTTAATTTACTGTCCTTAATAAAATTGAAATAATTAATCTGTAGCGAAAAAGAAAATTAAACATGAGTTCAACCGCAAAACATTTTCTTAAGTGCTATAATAGAAGGCCTGACACTATTAGTAATCACAGATGCCTGTTTGCTATTTTGATCTACTTTGAAATAGAGTAAGTGTGAACAAAAATAACAAAGACTTATTTATACAAATCAAAGTTTAAGCAAGATTAACAATTTACTAATTTAGAAGATTTTCAGAATGTAAGTAAACTGGCAGGCATACCAAACAGGCATCTCCGATTTTTAATCTTTCCAATAAAAATTTAGTTATCGCAGTACCTTGTAATACGTATTTTAGGTTGCGTATTTTTTGAAATGGTAGGCTTGCACTGTTTCGTGTATCTCTCCGTATACGTCCTACCATCAACATTTAATGACTCTCCGATTTTTAACATTTCAATTCGCTTCTCATTTACCTTAATGGGTAAGTTGATTACATATGGATGTTCAACTGTAATGTCGAAAATGTAAAATAATAATACTTGTATCTAAAAGCGGAAATTGGATGTGTTACTGAAACAATTGTTTTGACAGCACAATTTTGAAAATCTTAACAACATGAACGGATGTTTGCTTAATTATTATGGTTTTGTGGGATCTTCCAACATTATTGATACAAATATGTAGTTGGAAATAGACCCCGGCCGTTTAAAATTTAGGAAATTCCAGACGAAATATTTGGCATATTATTTTCCCTTTATGATTTAATATGAAATTAGCGATTATTTTTCTTTCACATATAAATCAACAAGGGTAATTCCAAATGGATTGCTCAGCAACCACTATTTAGTGTACACTTGTTCAAAACATTACTGCTTTGCTTTTAGACAACGTGGTTAAATGAAATTCCGAGCATTCAAATCCGGCGTTAACAGGTAAGGTGGAAATTGGATTTTTGACAACAGAGGAAGCAGAACACAATATTGATGATGATATATAAATAATAATAATAATAATAATAATAGATATATAATTCAGCGGTACTATTAAACACAGTTTTATCGGTAAAGTACGTACAGTTAGCAAAGCTAGTAAAACATTTATTATGCGATGCCTTAAAGAATCATGAAAAGTTGCAACATATTTCTAACGTCTTTCGTATAGGCAACTTATATAGCACACGAGCAACATGTGAAAACGATTGTTTCCCACAATTTTGCAACGGCAAAAATAATACATTCGCATGGGCGCCGGCAGAAAATAATCCAGGAGGGGGCAAAAAAATTACGTGCAGTTTTTTTCTATATTTTAATACAAAATAACTTAAAATAAAAAACAAATAATAACAGTGATAAACACCGTATACAAAACACTAGTATTTAGTGTGTGTATACATATTTTAACATTTATATTAAAAATATTTGTATAAATGAACTTGAAAGTTAAAATCTTTGGTGCTATAACAGAGATAACACTAACACGTCATAAAAATATTATGTAATCTTACTCAGACGTACCCAAACTAAAAATAAAAAACAAAAAAATAAATAAATTTGTTCTCTTAATGAATTGCGTCATTATAAAGGCGTCAATCTTTGTCAAAAGTATACCTACATTTTTAAAACATATAAACAAAAATAAAAATATTTATCTAGTGCTAGGTAACAAACAAAAACTGTGGAAGTATTAAACTCTTTACCTAAGAAAAGACAAATTTTAATCATCTTCGGTCTTGAGCAAATTTATCAAGTACTGTCTCGAGAAATTGGGTTCTATCGCTTTCGATTTTTTTCCCATGTACACTTTTTTTTTCATTCATTCATACTACCGTCCCCCCCCCGGAATCGCTTTCGCATTACTTCAGGGGGGTGCGGGCGTCCCTTACACGCTAAACATTCATGCAGCATGCACCCTAAACTTAACTAAGCGAAATGCAGTGGCCCCAGCTGAGATTCGAAACCACAGCGGAACGACTACAATTCGCTGGCCTCGAGTGGCAACGTGTTGCCGCGCTAGACCACCGAGGCCCCTATTCCTATGTACACTAAGTAAGCATAAACCGGCTAAGCGATTCTCGTCCACCGTTGACCTTAACCAAGTTTTGACCCTTCTTAGAGTACTGAAGGAACGATCAATTGAACAAGTCGTGGGTGGTAGGGAAAGGAAAACTTTTATTGCATTAGTAATTGCAAGGAAGAATTGACATTCTTCAGTGAGCAATGTAAAAAAATCTATCAGGAGCGTTTTTATTTTTCCACACATCTTTCCACGTAAGGCATCCTGCCTCAAAATTTTCGATATTGTACTGTTCTACAATTTTTTTTATAATTTCAGCGTTTAGATTTAAAACACTAGATGGATGCAAATTTACTAACGAAAATGCAGTAAGTAGTTGTATTTTCGGAAAATCTTGTTGTTAATGAGCTAATCAGGGAATCTAAATACGAAATAAAAATAGATATTCTAAAATATGTTTGCGGTGAATCCGCTAGGATATTTGATCTCATAATTTGACGTTGTATTATTCTGGGTATTTTAAATTCTATATCAAATATATTTTCGTATTTCTGGCATTTTTTGGTATAATTTTCAAGAATTTCAAGTATGTATGTTTAAATATTTAAATGCGCTTTTATATAGTATTTTAATTTTACAGGGGGGGCAACTGCCCCCTCTTGCCCCCCCTTGCCGGCGCCCATGTACATTCGGTAGCGTCAATTAACAAATATAGATTACCAATAAATAAATATCTAAATTTGAGTACTCTCGTTTTCTTTTACCTTTACGTACACCCACTTTAAGAATGTTATAATTTCTTTTTGTTAATTCAGCTGATATTAAACATTTAAAACACATAGGCGTATTTTATGCATGCGTCTACATCTTGTTTCCAATTATATTTGGGCCGATTGATTTTATTATGTAAAGCAAAGATATGTAATTCGTCTCTTATAGATACATTTGTTAGCATATCCAGCATTGTACAACCTTTTACTGGTCCTAAAAATGTCGTTTCCAATGCCTGAATTTTATTATATTCTTTCACGATTCGCATTTATATAGGAAAGTAGGCTCTACCACTGTCTTACATAATTTCAATTGTGTTTCATGGTCATAACTGTGTGATATTCGCATCCTACGTATTTAAAGTTCCGTACCGAGCGACCAACAAGGGACCAATACATTCTGCAGATATTTTACCTAACTAGATCTTATATATTGGCCCAACCTTGTTAACCAATATATTACCATTACAAAAAAAACGTTACATTTAGAGATATCGCCAATATAACGGAGCCAATATTGGCCCAAGTTTAGTGTGCTACTTGGGAAGCAATAGATGATTGGATGCTCAATCATCCTGGAACACCCCTAACCATCTATGACATTGCAAGTGTAGTTGGGCTGGCATTTCCTCAACCTCTAACTCCAATAAATGTAATTAGGGTATTTAAAGAAACTGGAATTTCACCTTCTAATTCTCAAATTTTTGAAGTCACCGATTACATAATTTCTGCAGTTACGGATAGATCGCAAGCCATAGATGCTCCTACTTCTAATAATATTGACGGTGAATCTAAGGATACCCTATAATCTGGCTAAAGAGAAGTTTGTCCAAATCCTGAGCCGTTAGGTGTCACAAAGATTAATAACCGAGTCAACAACATCGTAACACCACGAGAACTCAAGCCCCGTTTAAAATCAGGAGACAGAAAAAGTACAAGAAAGGCAAGATAGAAAGCAGTATCCGCGATTTTAACAGATACTCCAATTGAAGATCAAATAGAACAACAATACAACGAAAAACAGAATAAGAAATGAATTAAAGAAGAAAAGGCAAAGATTAGACGACGGAAAGCAAAAAGGGGGAAAAGAAAAATTTATGAAATTTATCCAACAATGAGTTTGAACCGCAGTATGATGATTCAACGGATGTCAGTGATGTGGAAGACTTTGATGACAAAAATATCTACAATGGGGATTACGTTATTGTGCAATACCCATGTACAAAAACCGTCACACTATGTCGGCCATGTTACGAAGCTTGAAGGCTAAGAATTCTGTATCAGCTTCTTGAAGAGGTTGCCTCGGCACAAATTCGTATTCTCGGAAAAAAAAGATGCGAGTATGATTTTCAGGGAAGATATTGCGTTAACGCTACCCGCCCCTTATGTTTCAGGTGCCACAGGCGGCACATATAATATCATTTAACAACAAATTTAACAATTAAACAAAATAATGTGTAAAATTCAGTTGTTCAGCAATATGTTCTATAATTTATTTTCTTCGCGAAGTTTATATTTTAATTTGGGGGTAAACTTCTTTATATCCCAGTATGAACCACTCGATTTCCCACTATAGACCAGTAGATGGTTTATAGTGCTTACAAAAAACATTGTACTTACTATTATAAACCCCCACGTGTCGTTAGATTCCTTTAATTATGTTTCCGACGAGGACAGAGAGATCTTAGCGATTGTCAATCTCTTACGGATGGCAAATTCAAGTCGATATTGAATTACCATGATCACAGTACCAAATTCGTTTGCTAGAGGCCTTTGAAGACGAAAAGAGATGCGGAGGTGGCTTCTCAACTGCTGAAAATCTTCCTAACTTTCGGGGCACCCCGCATATTACAAAGCGATAACGGTCGTGAATTTGTGAACCAGGTGATCAAGGAATTGAAAGAATTGTGGCCTGAATGTGCTATCGTAAATGGGCGTCCCCGTCATCCACAAAGTCAGGGCAGCATCGAGCGCAATAATCAGGACATGGAGAACATGATCTGATCTTGGATGTCCGATAATGATTCAACACACTTGGCAATCGGCCTTCATTTCATGCAATGGCAAAGAAATATTTCCCATCATCGGATTATTGGATGATCTCCCTAGAAAACACTTTTTGGGCATAACGCGTGTGGGTTTCACTACTTCCAACCTGTCGACAGCAGTCCTAGAACGCTTAGTGAATGAAGAAGACCTGGATACTCTTTATGATGAAGAATTACTGCAGGAGAATAAAACAACTGACAGCGACACTGATCACAGTGGCAAGTCACTAAATGAAGCGCGAAATGGAGATGATGAAGGGATACTGGACTCTGTCACAGTCGAAACAAATAATGAATTTCACAACTATGAGGTCCATAGTGAGTTGAACGATCGAGAAAAACAGATTGGAAATAAGAGAGAAGCCGCCTGCGGAGGTCAGAAACGTGCGGCAGAAAATGTTGATGTTATCTAAACGTAAAAATACGGCGTTTACTGTAAGTGATTGTGTTCTTGTTTCCGTCCCTAAAGTTTACCGATGACCAGCAGATCCCCATAATATTGTGGGAATAATTACATGTAAAAACGGGGTATATCAAGTTGCAAGTTGCCGCAAGGCATGTTCGCTTAAAGGTTGGTATGGACATGAAGCGTTACAAAATGCTGCTTCCAATTTTTTGAAACCTGAAGATGCACTTACGTCGAAACAACTTTCTCTACGAGAGACGATTGCTGCAAGCTCGGGCGGGTAAGGTGTTGGAAAATGTTCCTGCAAACCTTCTAAGCAGCAGTGCAAAAATAAAAAATGTATTTATTTTAAATCCAAGAGGTTATGTACCAGCCGTTGTCATAACTCATAACAGTCTGAATTGTGCAAACAAGTAACTCATAATATGGGAATAAATTATAACTTATTATGTATCTATATTATATATTATCAGACATTTATGTGTCAGTGCCAGTAAGTTATAATTTCCATTACAACGTACGATGTTGCAGTATTCCTCAAATATTCTTTGTTTGATTGATTAATGTTAATTTTTTTGAAAAATAGTAGTATAGTTTTTTTCTTTTCTAGTATAATAAAGAAAAAAACACTTCACTACATAGATATAGGTGCGAAAACAGGGAATACGAAATGGACATCCACTTGCGACGACCCAACAATATTACACCAAATATTGTTTTCTATCCCATCTTTTCATGAAATGGACAATTTGCTTATCTAAATGCTGTAGTCTCGTATAATTTCACCATCTGGAAGAGAATGGATTTTTCTCCAGGTTGCGGAAAACTTTGAAATTACAGTATGAAAAGTCGCTTCATGAAGTGGATGTCCTTTTCATGAAATGTACTATTACATCTTCTAGATTAGACATAATACAAGCTGTATACAATACTTCCTTCAATTTCCCTTAACAACAAGGTTGAATGGACAAAACATATTAAACATTATATAGGGAATTCCATATTGCAAAACCAGATATTATAATTTATTAAATGAATAATCAAGTACATGCTTTAAATTCGGGCGAGGTCTTCCAGACATTTAACTATATTATTAAATACGAATGGGCTTTTCCACTAATTTCTTCTTATGATACAAGATAGTATGTAGTCCTAAATAAAAGTTCCCACGTGTTTAATTTTTTGCTCCTATTGTAATATAACCAAAATAAGTATTAAACAACAACGTAACATACATTTTGCTTGGACTTGATCACAACAACACGATAAATGGAATGATAAACTAGGTTTATTTAAAGGTTAAGCCCACTAATATAAATTATTAAAAAATAAATATGCAATACATTCATTTTTTTATAATTGGCTAATACAGTACCAAATTAGTACTGCATTCAATGCCTATGCCAGTGAATATTAACATTAACTAAATATAATTAAAACAGCTTGGCTTTTATGACCACAAAAATACTTTGCGTATTTATAAAAACTAATTTCCTTAAAATCTACATTTCCGATAAAGCCGATTCTTTATTCAGAAACATATGCTGAACATTTGTCACTAGCAAACCTTCAGAAGATAGAAATAAAATTGATATGGGTATTAAAAGATTGCCTGTAAATAAGGAAAGCATTTTTATTGATATGAAAATCTTTGAAGCCCTATAACTCCATAACGGTGCGGAATTTAAAAAAACTAAGTGTTTTAGGTGTTAAATTACATGATTAAAGTTTTTCGCACGTGTTTAGAATCAGCCTGTATAACACAATCTGTACATACAACGAGTTTGATAGTTGTATACACACACATACTTTATAATTACTGCCACCTTGGTTACCACTTAATGTATTTGATATTGTAAGCTGTAATGTTCACGATTTTTATTAATGTCTCTAAATGAATCTCACCTGGAATTCAATCACATAAGTAATGACGTCAATGGGCTGTTAAAAAACATTCTCAAATGAATTTAAAATTGTTTTATGTTAATTAATTCCTTATAGCTTCTGTTTAATCAAAAAACTTAAATTGCTAACTATCACCAACATCTTGTGTAAGGCAGTACGGCTTGTAACAAGTTGTAGGTACAAGTTTTGTAAATTTGAATTTTTGGAACATTTTCTATTGTAACACTAACCAGTTTGTTATGTTAAAGCGTGTCAACTACGTGACACATATTCAGAAGATTAAAGAAAGATAAAAACAGGTATCAAATTACGAATAATTTATCGTAACACATTTTGCAGTAACGGTTAAACTTACATTTTTAAGATAGTATCAGTAATTGATAGATATTCTGCAAATATTATAACTTCAACATTTTCAGACACTACAAAACTTGATTAGTTGGTTATTTTTTCCGTCAGATATGAGAAGACTGTGGAAGAAAAAAAGTATTAAATTTTTATGAGTTTCATATCCTAATAAATTTAAAGTAAACCACCTCAGGAAAGGCTTTGTTCGGTTACCTATAGGAATCACAAATTCAATTTCCTAAACGTATTGGGAACATAAATAAGCATACAATATGATGTTATAAGCAGATAGGCATTGTGAAAATTCATTTAGCAGACGAGCCAAGTACTTCAATTATTATTACTATTTTTTAAATTATGTATTTGCAATTTATTATTAATTTCTACGACTAAGCAATTATGGGAAAAGGAACAGCTTGACATGAGATGCAGAATCTAGTGATAATCCAGTAGTAATTACTTAAACCTGGTGATTATTATTAACAGTCTTAATCACAAGAATTTATTTACACTAATATATACGGTAAGTCAAGAGGTATATGTCGTTTAAGCTTGTACCGATATGAGCTATTATCTAATAGGTTTATAGCTAACGACTTTGGATGCATTTCCAATTTCTGGTTATATTTTATACTGCACTTCACAATTTCACTTTTAATGATCGGTATGTTTAAGTCCTATCTAATTTCTTGGTTGGGTATAAAGTATGGGGTGTCCGTTATAGCGCAAAGCACTTTACATTGGAATCGTTCTATGCCGTCCATAGTTGTATTTGAAGCGGTAGCCCATAGTTCTATAACATAACTCCATACATGTTATAGAGCCACCTTATAAATAAGTACTTTATTGCGAAACGCTAATTGTGATTTACTCCCTAGTAGCCAATAATATTTACGAAGTTGAATGGTAATTATGTATCCTTAGTTAAGGAGATACGATGCCTTTTCGCTTCCTAAAATATTATGTAGCATAAGCAAAAATAAGAAGTGCAGATGCGCTTCTGCATAATAGATTAAAGTTAGTTACACTTTCGGCTTCATTACATTAAGATCTCTGTATTTTATTTTCTGTAACTCCGGTTATTGTTTATTAAAAATAAATTTTTTTAAATAAACTTTAATTCGATAAATTAATTCACCCAGTTTATATAAGTCCCTTGTCGTGGTGTATTCCCAAGTATCTTACGCTGTCCTCTTGGGGTAGTGGTAGTCCCTTGACAACAACTTACCGGGAATTTCTGCAACATCTACGAGGGGGTATTGATAAGTACTTAGCCTACCATATAAAACGCCACAATATTTCAAAACCAAATTTAATTTATTCAACATAATCTCCTTTAAGACGAACATCTTTCACCTTTCAAATATTTTTTTAGTTTTGGGAACAAATAATAGTCTGGCGGTGCTAAATCCGGAGAATAGGGCAGGTGGTAACGTTTCGTCCATAGTAATAAGCCGATCCAAAACGTTTGAGGAATCTTCTGTAAAACGGCGGCAGATTTCCCTTGACGTTGTCAATCGAACGCGCTTCTGATCAACGTTCAAGCATCTTGAAATCCGTTTGGGCTAAAGCTTTCTCATACCCAAGTCGTGATGAATGATGTGACACACACGTTCATAGGAAATGTGCAATGCTTCTGCAATATTCTTAATCCCAATACGTCGATTTTCTAAAATCATATCACGGACAGAATCAATGTTTTCCGGAGTGGTCACAGATATTGGTCTTCCAGGGCGGTGCTCATCTTCCACAGTTGATCTTCCTCTTTTATATTCCGCAACCCAGTTTTTAATAGTGGCTTATGAGGGACACTGATCACCTAAGGTTTCTATCATATAAGCAAAAATTTCTTTGCCCGATAACCCTTTCCGAAATAAATACTTATCAACTGACCGAAACTCCATTTTTTCAAATTCTATCTTTTTCTCGGACATGCTGTTTTCAAAAATTCACGGTTTGATCACCGTTCAACTTATGAATGTCAAACTTTGACAACTTATTTATAAGACATCATAGTTGTAACCATATCAACCAGATTCACTTTTCTTTACTACAAACTTTCCAGGCTAACTAGATATCAATACCCCCTCGTAGTGTATACTACATGCACGGATTTGTTCTGGGTGAGCTTAATTCGCCATTTATTTGTCCACTGTTCTAACATATTCAGGTTTAGTTGCAGTAGTTTCGAAGCCTCTACTGAATTTGGGTTTCAAATATTTAAATACTCAATTGGATACTTTTCGTGAACATTCCAATTAATAGTTGATTGGGTATGAAAGGAGCTCCTAAATGTTAAACACGTTTGAGAACCAAATTACTCAACGAATTCTATTTTGTAAATATGTAACATGTCCCCAATATTTAAAATAGGTAAACGACTCAAACAAATTACAAGACTCTTGCTTGATGCACAAACAAGAATCAAAACTATATAGATGCACTTTTTTGAAGATTTTAGAAGATCATATTATTACTAACCACGTATCTACATTTTTATAAATATTTGCACAGAAGTTGTACTTTGAACGCCCCTTATGTAATTAATTGTTATATAACGTTTTATATTCGCAAACATGAACTAACATATAGTATAGGTACCTACCTTTTCATAAAATTTCAAAATATCATATTAATTAAATCGGTTGCATAGCGGAGCACTGCGGACGCCGGTCAAACTATATTTGTAGTCGAGCACAATCCGTCTGGTCAGTACTTGGATGGGTGCATATGCAACCAATCGTGCTTCGGGGGGTACGTAAGACCATTGATCCCAGTTGTCATACGAACATCTTTGGAAATCGTAAGCTTCTCTTCTATATTTGACGGGTTAGGCTAGCCTCCTGCCCGGCATACGTACAAAGAGGGCTCACAGAACCTACTCCATTGTAGGTAATAAACAGGTCATTGGCCTATACACAGAAGAAGAAAAAGATATTAATTAAATATATTAAATATACACAGGTTGCACTGTGAACGTCTCTTGTACAGAGTGGGGCAGTTTTGTTGTCCTTTCATAAAAGTGGTCGACGCAACCCAACATACATGTATTACAGCAATTGAGATTATTTAATAATTATTTTATAGAATAGATCATATTTACGTTCTGTCAAGTTGATCTTTTACTGCAATAGTTAACAGTTTTAATAATATTAATTATATTAGTATTAAACAAGAGAGGTACGCACTGATTCAACCGTACTATACTAAACATTAAACAAATGGAAACCAGCATAAAATAAATAGTAATATTTTGTTTAATTCAGTAAGTGTTCAAAATTGATTCCATTCACTTCCACACATCTTTGGACTTTTCAGCAAGCGTGACGTGTGTAATTGATGAGCACGTTTAGATTATGCTTGTTTGTAAATCACCCTCATTTAGTACCGGAGTTCCATATATCATTTCTTTAATTATGTCCCTAAGAACAATCTAGTGGAGTAACATCGCAACTTCTTAGTGACCATGGACGCACAGCTCCGCTTTCAATCCAACTTCCTTCAAGAACTTTGTTTAAGTAATTAATTCCTAACAAACCAACTGTAATAAGCAAGAAAGTCTTCATGGTGGCAAGAAAGTTTTTACCGTACACTGAATTCTACGTCTTTCAACAATCTGAATAAAAAGTTTTGTAGGAAATCAAAGTAACGTTGACCAGTTAAATTTTCATGGAAGAAGTAAGTTCCTATAATATTCTTTTATGACTAATATTTCCAGTTGTGCCTATTCACTTCACGATTGTTTCAGAATGCTGCCTAATACCATAGGCAAATAAACACTGTGTTTATTACCCTATGCTAATACCTAAGCAATACATACATACAATGTAAAAAAAAAGATAAAAAGATAGTTGGTAGACAGGGTGGGCCAATGAAAACGAAACAGACACGATTTTTCATATCTATGGTCATTTTTTTAAACATCGCTCGCACCCGTTATTTTTGTTTTGAGGGGGAAACTTTTTGCGTTTATTCAGAACCTTGTTACTTCAACCTCCTAGTGGTGGTAAGCGTCACCTCTAAAATCTTAAATGGGAAAGCGGATCGAGTGATACATTGAAGGAAATTAAATTTTCGTTTTAACGCTTCCTAGTTTTTCAAATTCGGATCAGTAATTTTCGAGAAAATGCCTTTTAAAGATAGTAACTCGCCAAAAACCAATAATTCATGATTTTCCACTTTTACCATAATTTGTAACAGTAATGTTACATTAATTAAGAAACTTACCTTAACTTTCAGTTTATTAAATCTTCAGCATCCATACGATCGTAGGAAAGAAAGCCCAAGGAAAAAAATCCACGGAAAAAATCCAAACTATAAAATGAAGTGATTATAATTTTGAACAGCCAAACCTAACCTAAAACTTTTTTATCTTTCAGTATTGTTGTCTACTTTTCTTTTTTCTATTTAAATAATTAACCTAGCCTAACCTAACCTAAAACTTTTTTATCTTTCAGTATTGTTGTCTACTTTTCTTTTTTCTATTTAAATAATTAACTTAACCTAACCTAATGTAACCTAAACTAACCTAAAACTGTTTTATCTTTCAGTATTGTTGTCTACTTTTCTTTTTTCTATTTAAATAATTTATTTGCTAATACTGTGTTTTGTTTGCCTGTTTTTTCTTAACCAATACACATATATTTATTTTATTAATAAAATACTGTGCTGCGTGAACGCTCTGTCAATTTTAACAAGGGATTTTTTAAATAAAAAGTTTTAGTATTAATAAATAGTTAAATTGTCAAAATTTACAGCCAAGCGCATTATAACCAATACAGATCTACCTAAGTGATAATATATTTTTGCCCCAAAATTTTATTTTTAAAGTAGGTAACTATAAGGCAAACTTCATAAAGCGTTTGTGCAACCAGCCGTAATGTTACAAACCATGTAAAAAATTACTATAGTTATAGTTTGGATTTTATTTCCCTGGATTTTTTATCCTATGGATTTTTTTTCCTTTGATTTTTTTTCCTGGATTTTTTTCCGTCGATTTTTTTTCCTTGGGCTTTTTTTCCGTTTACCCTGACATCCATATGTACTAAATTACAGGTACCTATCTTGTTGTTTATAAAAATTATACATTTAATATTACGTTAGTGCTGGTGATGTTGTTGAAATTCGAGACGAAGGCTTTGATTAAATACCTTCTTAGGAAGAGTTTATCTACGCAACAAATATATAATGACATTTCTGAAGTGTTGGATGATTCTATCCCTTCGTATCAAGTAATTAACAATTGGTGCCTGGATTTTAAATTAGGAAGGAAGTCGTGTCAAGATGCACCAGGTGCTGGACCATCAAAAACTGTTGCACGTGTGCCCGGCAGGAGGCTAACCTAACCCGTCGAACAGAGAAGAGAAGTTCCACTACAAGGATTACGATTTTCAAAGATGTTCGTATGGCAACCGGGACCAACGGTTTTAGGTACCCTCCGAAGCACGATCGGTTGCATATTCCACTATCCAAGTACCGACCAGTACGGATTGTGCTGGACTACGAATTTGACCGGCGTCCGCGGTGCTCCCCTTCCCCTATGCAACCAATATGAGTTCTTCTAGTTGATTATTTACCACGTAGTCACACAATAACGAGAGACTATTACGCAAAAATTGTCAACAGTTCGTGAGCCTATAAAGTAAAACAGGCCTAGAAAATTGAAACGCGATGTTCTGTTCTACCAAGACAACGCTCCCGCTTACAAGAACTGTGTTTCTATCATGGCTGCTATCCACAATGATGAATTTGTTTTAGAACAACCCCTATATTCGCTACATCTGGCCCCCAGTGACTTTCACGTGTTCCCCAAATTAAAGGAACATCTTTGGGGAACTCATTTTCGAGCGATGGAGAGCTGAAGGCTGCTGTAAATGAGAAGTTTGCAGTGCAGGACAAAGAGTTTGTTTCTAAAGGCATTCAAGCTCTGAATCATTGTTATACTACGTGTGTCGACCTTTTAGGCGATTATGTTGAGCAATAAAGTTGTTTCAAATGCCTAAGTCATTTGCTTCTATGTCAGGAACAATAAATTATGAACCACCCTCGTAATTAACACATTTTAAGAAACTGCCAGCAAAACGTTAGGTGTAGGCCACGGGTTCTGCTACTATTGGACTTTCCAAATGATTTTAATAATTATATCGTCTTACTTAATTCTAAAAATATGTATGTTTACGGCCCGTAAATAGGGTTTTTTGCAAAACTGTTATCTATAACAACGATTAACTTTAGTCCATTATGAAGAACAGCACATGTCTGTTATCTGCTTCTAACATCTTGAGCATTCATACATGATAACGCCCTATTTTGAGAATGAAACCAATGTATTTTAAAACCTAATACGTCTAAAGGTTTGTTAAATCGAGAACTCTACAATATTGTTATTACTGTGAAATAATTGATTTTTTGCGTATATTACCTATTTCGAAACGAATTTATTTATATTAATGTTGCAGTTAATGTCTGGTATATCAAGACAATATTAACAGTTTTGTTGTTGTTTATGTTTACTCGTTTTGGCTCCGCCATCTACAATCCTCATCCATTCTATTCTATTCTTTACTGCACCCTTCACTTCGCTCGTATTGTTTTATCATTTCCTAATTCTGTAATATTCTTTGCGAATTTTTGCCTCCCCCAGAATCCTTGAGGCAGACCTTTTTAAAGGTGTGGGATTTATCATTTAATGACCTACCCACCTGGGGTATATTTTCGTGTGTTTTGAAATTCGCCATGTTGTTTAGGGGGTTTTTAGCCTTAATCTTCCACGTTGGCTAGACGGCTTGGAAGATGGGTTAGGATGTATAGAGAAGGATAAATAAGGATGGACAGGATGTCAGGCTAGCGCATGATCTCTTCAGTGTAGGGAGGTGGGAGTGATCATGAGCTCGCGTAGGCAGGGTTGCTATGTCCCTGAAGTAGATCTGTTCTCCGCCGGGTTCGCAGAAGAAGAATTCTGTAATTGGTATCGGATTAGGTGGTAAACATTTTGGCATTCTTGACGTAAACTTGAAATTAGTAGAAGACTATATATGTGTCAAATAAGATTCATTTCTACACTGCTCAAAACATTTAATAGATATTTAACAATATTATAAATTAAAAAAACAGGTAGTTAATTTAAGATCTGCAAATATTTTTATATTTCAACTGCAAGGTTTTTAAACAAGAATAACGCTTTGCAGTATACGCATTTGTTTGTGTAATTTGTACCGCGATCGTTGCTGGAGGGTATTAAACCGCGCATCAACACACTCTTGATCACAATTCACATTTTCAATTTCTTGGATATTAGTGCTTATTTTTAATTTTAATTACAATTAAAAATAGAATTATGATCTGTTTGTAGTAGACGCTGGGAATGTCATGGGTCAATTGAAAAATAGATGAACACAACAAGTTGTCCAAGCGTTTGAAATGAGCCAAAGTGTAATTTTTCTATTTTAGAATCGGTTTTTGGAAACTGGAACTATTCGGCGGAGACTGTGAGTAGGCCGGCCAGTATCAACAACACATACATTAGGGAAAGGTGTTGCTGCACGAAATATGCCACTAAAGCTATACAAATCCGGAACTTCCAATTGCTCTCAGAAAGGAATGGGATACGATTCTACAAGAACTTCTCAATCATTTGACTCAATCCACGCCAACAAGATACCAAGCCTTTCTAACTTTAAATTTCCGTGAGATCATAAGCAATATTAACTTCTGTTCTTTTGTTACGATTAATGAATAATAAAATGTAATGATAAAGATTTTTGTACTTATTCATACACATTAAATTTACAATTTATACCCTATAGCGACGATCGCATTAGAACTTACGCAAATATGTTTAAATTCGACAAAAAGCGTTCGGTTTCTCGGTTAAAAATGTTGCGGTTGAAATATAAAAGTGATATTTTAACTGTCTGTTGTTTGTTACTGTTAAGTATTCGTTAACTGTTTTAGGCTGTGTATAACTGTAAAACGTGTATAATATCTGCACACAAATCAATCAAAAAAGATATTTTATCAAAAATATTGTCCGTTTTTTAGCGTGTAGGCCACAATAAATGAGAATTTGGCATTCATCGTTTATTTTTTTTAATTTATACGTTCTAGGATTTATAAGATCTCGTTTTATACTGAAGATTAATGGAAAGGAGGTCAAATTGAATAAACAATTAAGGTGAAGGGTCGAGTTCCTTTCCTAACTGTCCTGTCCGTTTCAGTTTTAGTATCTTTCTCATTATACAATTCATTCTACCGTACGTGAAGTGTAGCTTTTCAAACGATAGCAAATTGTAAGTCAAATTCATGACAATACTAAATTTGATATGCAGTTAATGGTGTTCTGTCATTATGTATAAACGGTTACGTTTTAATCTGACATTCTACGTTATAGCGGATCAAGACTAATGATAAATTTTTCTGCTACAACTGATGAATGTTGGTTTAGACCGATTTCATTTAACACCAGTCGCTTCGTATTTGCAGCATTTTGATTTATTGACATCTTATTAGAAACAACGTAGAGGCTTTATTCGTTCTTACTGAATTATTGCCATTTAATGTAATTTATCAAAACTGTATTTTAAAATCATACTGTTACGGCATAATCAAAATTTTAAGGTATGTGAAACATGTAACAGCAAACTTACAGCTGCAATTACAGGAAAAGCCATGTACACTTTTCAATGCTTCCAGTTTTATTTTCACTATAAAAACTTAAGAAAAATGAACAACAGCATGGTGATAATTTACTAGTAATTGTATTATTAAGGCAACTAAGTAATTGTACGAATATTCATGTGTCGTAGAGTCAGTATATCTTGGCGTTAAAGTCACGGCGCCCTATAACTAACATCATTCAGAACCAAACACGCAAGCAGAGTAATGTTTATTCTAAATGACAATTTTAAACCTAAGGTATATAGTTTTCAATAGTATTATTTAATTAGTAAAGTTTAGCTTTTAACAAAAGTCACTTTAAAATGCAATGGGCTTACTATAATAATAATATTGAAAATCACCCAATTATTTTTAACAGTTCCTATTGGAATGGTATCATTCGCGTTCCATTTTTACATAGTGCGTCAAAGGAAAATGTTGAATGCTTATGCAAACAACCACAGCATTGCAAATTTATTATGAATTTGAAAATGGAAGTGTAAAAAATTAAAGACCTACCACTTCGTTAAAGACGTCAAATAAGAAATGTTTGATACTTTCCTCTTAAATATTCTTCATGAACAACTGCCTGTTTTATCTGCAAGTTTTTTCGTTACATTCCCACGTCTATACATGCCATTGAGAATTTGCCTCTGACTGTTCTAGATACTCTCTTCGTTTCCTTGATTGATATGTTTATTTTATTTTATTATCCTCGTTATTCGTTGAAATTCTAGACTTTGAATTCTTGCCTGATATCTTCACTTTCTTTTCTATTTAGTAAGATTCTATAAGCAATTTTTCGGAGCACTCTCATTTTTGCTGATTCGTAATAAAATATAGGAAAATTAATCTTGTTTAACTAATTCATAATTTTTTAAAACGGCAGTACCTAGCCAGTAATAAATAGCTAGCATGTAACAAAATATCTCTTGCGTTCAAACTGTCGTGGTGTGGCTGTCGAGTACAGAAACAGAGGCGCGGAAAACACCGGTGACAGGCGACAGCTTTACCAACAATTTCTCTTCATAAGGCATTAAATATGTAACTAGAGAAACGTACTCAACAACGCATACAAAGTATACAGAGAATTCTAAACAATAGACTTAGGACAATCTCGAAAGCTCTGCTAAACGAATAAGAAGATGGTTTCCGGAAAAGCAGGTTTTGTGCTCTTAATATTTTCTCAATAAAAAGAACCATGGGGAGAAACAGCTAATTTAACATTGCACGTAGCTTTTGATGATTTACAGTAGGAGTACTACTGTGTACTTAGAAGAAAACTGACAATTATTATATACTAACGCTATCTGAATAATACTGTAAAATTGTTTCTGAGAACAACGAGGCGACTTCCTAAAACAATTGACGCAAACAGAGTTCCACATGAGTGCGGACAATGACCATACCTATACTGTAGTACGGAATTATAACAGAATCACCACGCTATATCTACATAGAAACCTATGTCTATTCCTAATTAAAGAAGAGATACAAGCGTACTCTAAGAAGTACTAAAAAATGAAATTACACCTTAAATATTTAGCAGCCATTACACTGTATAACAGCAGGAAGACACATAGACTGAAACGTTTGCATCCATCAAAACTTTTTGAATAGTGCTAAATGCTAAATGGTGTAGTGAAATTAAATGTCAAACGTCAACTACAACTCAAAAATTAGGAAGAAGCACACCTTTGGACACTCATCAAACTGCGGATCGTGTACATATAAGGGTGTTTATTAAATACGTTCGGATATTTTACCCACTTATAGATCTCATCAATACAAACAAAAAAGTCTAATAAACATGGGTTCGAAAATCAACCGTTTTCGAGATATGGATTTTTTCAGAAATAAATATTGATTGTTATTTCAGTAAATTCCCCACCCATTAGAACAAATAGTCGTCTAGATAAAACATTATAATTACAAATAATTGAAGTAGATGTTCTACATGTCCTCCTTCCATTTGTACACATCCTTTGTATTTCCGTAAAAATGAACGCCGCATTCCTTCAAAGATTCCCGGATTCATACGAACAGTCTGGCATGCATGTTCTCTTCATTCTCGCAATTCGTTTAAATTATTCACAGAGCTTGAATAAACTAATGACTTTAAATACTCCCAAATACAAAAATCAAGCTGGTTGACGTCAGGAGATCTAGGTTGCCAAACAAGTGGACCCCCTCGCCCTATCCACCAGCCATTGTAATTTTCGGTTAGGAAATTTCTGACCATGATTGAAAAATTTACAGGAGCCCTATCATGCATCAACCACATATTCATTCTATGAATGAGGAGTATATCTTCTAACAAGAATGGCAACGCATTACGCAAAAAGTCAAAATACTATTGGCCAGTCAAACGGTTCGGAAGAAAAAAAGATCACATCACATGGTCTCCAAAAACACCAAGCCAAACGTTAATTGAAAATCGTTGTTGATTATTCGATTCAATAGTAGCACGAGGGTTGTTATCTGACCAAACATGGCTGTTGTGGAAATTAAAAATGCCATTTCTTGTAAAAATAGTTTCGTCAGTAAATAAGACTTCACTAACAAAGTTTGTTTTCCGCAACTCTTGACAGTGCCCATCGGCAAAACACCAGACATGCAGCATAATCAAGCACAGTAAGAGCATGTACCCTTTGAATATGGTATGGGTACAACTGCTCTGTAACGTGTGATTTCTGACGCGTGGTGTATATCAGGAGTGTTTCCCATTACAGCGTTTGAACGGCATATTTCGAGCTACGATTCAAATTTTTGTCCTCATATATTGTGGTATGCGCATCGATCGCGCATTTCGATTTTCGGTTTTGAGACCGCAGTCAATTGGAACAGAAGAACGCTTTCAACTTTCAAGAAGTGCAGACTTGAATTTTTAATTAAGGTCGTTATGACATGAAAGTTTTCCAATTTGTGAATTTTCAAGTGATTAGGGGAAACTTAAACACGGTAGTGTGATAGTAAGATTTTCCCAGGGTGTAAATCCAATTTAGTGCACTTTTGAAGAGTTTTTCTTTCTGCCAATTAACATCTTATGGCAAGTAAACGGCATCCGGTAGAGTGAGGAAAAATACGGATTCTGATCGCATTTATAACGACGTGGGAGATTACGAGATTCCAGAGCCAAGAACAATCGACGAAACAGGTATGCGTACATAGAATCCATACTGGAAGACATCTATCTTCAAGGTCTGTAAAACAACTTCCTTTTACGTACCTGCGTTGGGTTGATAAGCCCACGGAGTTTCGAGAACTAGCCAAAAACTAACAACGACAACTCGTTTAATTGCGTAGCCATATTTTTAGTGAAATAAAATAAATATTCGATATTTTAATTATAAACACTCTTGCTCAGATTTAATTCACTTTGTATTTGAGAACTTGTTAAATGGTCTGCAGGGTACGAGATTTTATTTTCTGATTCAAAGTTCATACAAAAAGGGAGAATTTTGCGTAATATTGTATTTATCCGTGCGCATATAC
The DNA here is from genome assembly GCA_014611495.1 of Limonius californicus. Taxonomy (NCBI): domain Eukaryota; kingdom Metazoa; phylum Arthropoda; class Insecta; order Coleoptera; family Elateridae; genus Limonius; species Limonius californicus. Next base: position 277 of record JABXWE010032530.1, on the reverse strand, counting down.
CATTTATTTTGGGTAATTAATCTGGTTTTGGGTATGCGAGGCCTCGAATATTCGACTCTAGACGTGAAATCGGAGTAGTTGTGTAGCATTTCTGAAGTGAAGTGAATTAAGCTTCTAGTTAATACTGATCTACGCATTATTGTTTTCCCTAGAGATTTTGGGTTTCGTTCTGGATTATAAAGTTAAATCAGAGAAATAACGTACCTACTGTGATCCGTTCATTTTGGTTAATAAATGTGAATTTATATATATATATATATATATATATATATATATA
>JABXWE010032529.1:0-15166 GCA_014611495.1 Limonius californicus | reverse complement strand
AAATTATTAATTATTTGTTGATGCCAGTCAAAAGTTATGAAAGGTTCGTTTTGCATTTGAAAGTTTATTTAATTATTTTAAATCAAAATTTCAATTTAAATAATTTATTTTTAAATAACTTCATTCATTTACAATTCATATGTTTCAAAACTGCATTGCCTACTTCCTTTAGTCATAATAAAAATATTGGAATTCAATTTAGTAGTGCCCAATTATTTCAACCGCAAGTATTTTATAAGAATAATGAGAATAATATTATATTAACTTTAATTACAAGTAAAGTTCATGTTTTATTTTATTAAAGAGCCTCGTTTAAAAATAGTGTTGAGTGGGGCGTGTATTTTCATACAATTTTGTAGTCAATTTGTAGATGTCATAGAAGGCACAGGATTGTCTGTGTTTTATTTTAGTGTGTGTATCGACAGCAGATTATTAAATCCCATTTACAATTGTTACAAGCATTATTTTATTAGTGGGGTTTGCTTATTCATTTATATTACATTTTTCTCTCACTGCACGCGATACACAGCAACTATTTTTGTCGCTACCAAAGTGGGGCGATATTCACTCAGCAATATATATGGCGACTTTCTACAGCTTCTATTGGAGCCGTGTCTCGCATCCTAAATGCCAGAGGTCCCTATGTTCCCATAGGTCCTCTTCTATTTGCCCTTTTTACATGGCTTCTCTCACTTCTTCGTCCCATCTTCTTGGCGGGCGTCCTCTTTTTCTTCTTGCTGGCGGGTTTCAACTCCATATTCGTTGGGGCCATCTATGATCTACCTCATGTGTCCGTACTCTACTAGTTTTTGCTTCTCTATTTCATCTAGCATTGTTTCTTCCATTGCCATACGCTTTCGTATTTCGTAATTTCTGATATGTTGCAATCTACCTATGCCACAGCTTCGACTCAAAAAGTCCATTTCTGTTGCTAGGAGTCTGTCTTTGTTTCTTTTAGTGGTAACCCATGTTTCTGAGCCATATGTTAGGATACTCTTTACCATGGTACGGTATAATCGTTTTTTTGTTTCTTTGCGTAGATCCTTGGACCAAATTCAGTTTTGTGTAATCTGTTTATCTTGGATTATCCTGCTGGTTATTTCTTTTTGGCAGTTTCCTCCTTCTGATATGATTACCCCAAGATATTTACACTCTCCGCATATTCGTATGGTTTTTCCGTCTATATCCAGATCATGCTCTTGTCCCCCTATAACTATATATTTGTTTTTTTTAAATTTATTTTTAAACCTCATTCCGTTAATTTTCGTAACGTATACTGTATATCTTCGTCGTCCTGAGCTACAACTACTTGATCATCAGCAAATAGCAAATAGGAGCGTATGTAATCTCGCCAATTATTTGTACTCCCATTGGTCAGCATTTTGCTTGTCATTCTTTTAGCGTTCCATTTATGTAAATGTTAAACAAGGTTGGAGAGAGACAGCAACCCTGTCGTAGTCCTTTTGTGATCTTGAAACTATCTGTTACAGTATTTCCGTTTTTCACTTTACTCTCTGCGTCGTTGTGCATGTCTCTGACCGTTCTAATATATTTTTTGTGTATACCACCTTCTTCTAACACTTCGAATCATTTTAGCAGAGGTACTGTATTGTAAGCCTTTTCTAAATCAACAAAGACCATATGAATTTCCTTGTCTCCACTTTTTCCACAAATACATTGTCTATGCAAGATGTTCCTGAAGTAAAACCGCTCTGTTCTTCACCTATGTCTATATCTCTCTCCATTCTTGCTTTGACGACTTTCCCATACAGCCTTCCGATTGTGGATAGTATGCTAATTCCCCTATAATTGTTGCAGTCCGTCTTTTCACCTGTTTTATTATTTGGCACTATATATGCCTCTTTCCATTTCTGTGGTACCATTTCACCATCTCTGAGGCATTTATTAAATATTTGAACCAATACTTCTACTAGGCAATCGTGACCATTTTTCACTAACTCAATCGGAATGCCTCATGGACCTGCAGGTCTTCCATTTTTCATTGTCTTTATTGCGCCGATGGCTTCTTTTTTAGAGATTCTGGCTATTATTTCTCTTTCAGCATATTTTCTTCACCGGGCTTCTGTTTCTCTGTGCTCGTGTTGATCTTCACTTAACATTTTCTTGTAATGTTGTTGCCACTGCTTACTTTTTATTAGTTGTATTTGAGTTTTATGTCGTCTATTTTGTTTCAAGTTCCTAATTGTTTTACAAGCTTCTTTCGTTCTAGTTGCGCCTATGTAATTCTCGATTTCTTCACATATTTCAATCCAGGTCTCGTTCTTCGCTTTAATCACTTTCTTTTTTCGGTAGGTGACTACTACCGGCTACTGCCTGTAGTAGACTTGTGTTATGAGTTTATCCAACGAGTTTTTGAATTAGTTTTGAAAATTTATAGATAATCAGTTTTGGGTACTGTATATTCGCTTGTTTGTGAGTTCATTGCTGCTGCTTGTTTGGCTATACAGACTACCTTATTGTTTTGCGACAACTTAGAATGGTCTTTGATCCAAACTGTTTCGACTGTTTTATTGATTCATTTCTTCAGATTTCAACCATAAAATGATCTACTGTTTTTTTTACCTATGAACTGATCTTCTCTACAGCGCTTTTGCAATCTGTGAAAATAACAAGTTTCGAAGATGATGGAATCAAACAGTATTTAATCGCTTCTTTGATAGCTATAACTTCTGCGGTGTAATTAGACATAGAGGCTGGTAGCTGAATTAGCTTATAAATGTTTAGATTGGAATGGAGAAATGCACAACCCTCTTGATGGTTATGCTTCGAGCCATCAGTAAAAATATGTTCATAATCCTTCCATTTAGAATTTAATTCGTTCCGAAATGATGTGTCACGAACGGATTCTGGAATATTTTCATATCCTGTTTTTTAAATCTTTCTAATTCTGTTTTTGGTATAAAATAGTATGTATCAAGATTAATGCTGTAAGAAGGCATTATTTTAGAACTGTATATATCTCGAGTCTGATTGTCTAAATCCATGAAACTTTTGTTACGAAAAGAAGCTTTTTCTTGAGGCGCCAGTAAGGAGATATAAGCCCTAAGATTATAGATTTTACTGACCCAAGGACTTTTCTTAGATTTTATGGTGGTTACAAATTTATCGCTCAGGAATAGTCTTCTTAAAGAGAGCAGCGGTTCTACCTGTAATACTTCTAAAGGCGTGATTTGTAGGTATCCAACGCAAAGTCTCAGGCATTTATTTTTTATCCTCTCATTTTTTTTTCAAATAAGTTTAGAAGCTCCATCGTACAATATACATCCATAATCTAAGATAGATCTAACTAGGGATTTCTAAAAAAGAAGAGTAATATTGGGGTCCGAACCCCATTTTTGTCTACTACATGTTCTAAAGATGTTAACAGCTCCCTCAGTTTTTCTAATAATGTGGTTGATATTATCTTGCCAGCTGAATTTTTTGTCTATGTATAATCCTAAATACTTAACTGTTGTTTTATAAGGAAAAGTAAAAGTTCCTGATTTAATTGACCTTGGGGGACAGAAGCGTTTCTTTGTGAAGGTACAGGATACCGATTTCTGTTCTGATATTAATAATCCATTTTTAACTGTCCAGCTGTAAATTTTCTAAGTGTATTTTCTAATACGGGGTAGCTTCTTTCTAGACGGTGCTGTTCTGTGTACATTCAAATATCGTCCGCAAATTGAACTATGCTAACATCGTTTTCTAAACAAATTTCTAAATCTAATACATAGATTACGTATAATAGTGGGCTTAAAATGGTACCTTTAGGAAGACCAATAGAAGTTTTATTACGAGGGCCGAATAATTGGGCGTGTACTTTTAGAAAAATGTTTCGGTTGGTATATAGTTTAAGTATGCATAGAAATTACTTGTTTTGGTATTCCAATTTGATCAATTTTTGTTGCCAAAATATCCAGCTTAACGTTATCATATGCCCTTTCTATGTCTATAAATATGGCTGTTTTTCTTTCTCGTAAATGCTAAATATGTGTCCATAATCAAAGTTATTACGTTTTGTATGGTTGACGTTCCTCTTCTAAATCCATGTTGAGAGATTGGTATTAGTTCATTTTTTCTAGCCAGTGCTCCAGTCTGTTTTCAATTAATTTTTCATATGTTTTAGTCACACAGGAAGCTAGTGAAATTGGCCTGCAGGAATCACTACAGGTTGCTGGTTTGTTAGGTTTACAAACTGGAACAATTTTGTAATCCTTGCAGGTATCCGGTATGGATTTTTCGTTTTTCCAAATAGAATTCAAAACTGTTAGCAATTTAATTTTGGCCCTTGGTAATGAATTTGTTAACATTAAATATTATCTTTTCCTGATGATGAATTACTACTTCTAACTTGAAGAGCTCTATAAAGTTCTTGTTGTATAAATGGGGTTATCTTCCACAGTTGGGGAATTGTTGAAATAAAATTCAAAAGAAGGATTTGTCCAAGGTGGTGCAAATTTAGCATGGAGTTTGATTGCCCATATTTTTGTATTGTTCATTCCACCATGATTTTGCATTTCTGTGCAAATTTTTTTCAATGTTACTGTTGAATTTAGGAATTGCTAGTTGCGCAATTTTAGTTCTAAATTCGCATGTTATCAGAATGGGAAGATGATTTGAAACTGACGGGTCAAAATGGGTCATCCACGTGATAGCATGAACTATATCAGGTGTGCAAAGAGTAAGATCTATCGCACTCTTGCGAGAATCTATTCCACCTACAAGTGTTGGAGACTCATCATTTAAATATAGTAGATGTTAACTGAATCCATTAAAACTTTGCCATACGAATTTTCAAACTCACACCCCCAAGCAGAATGGTGGGAGTTGAAGTCACCAGGCTTGGGAAAAACAGGTTCCATTGAACTAGCGGTATAGTGGTTTGGGGTAGGATGTAAACGGAAATGATAGCTAAATCGATTTTATTATTGATTTTCAATAATATCCCTTTATGCATTAAACTTGGAATATCTACTCTCCGCTGGATTTCTGTGTATTATATATTTGAATGAATTAAAATGGCAACACCTGCTTTACTGTTATGACGATCTACAGTCTATCCCAGACTTAAAATTTAGTAGGGGTAGCATAGGGCAATGTAATTCTTATGGAGAAATTTTACATAGCGTTGCCACTTTTCTTTTACCTGCGGCTATTCTTGAAGCAATCTTTTGGAATTTCAGGGGTCCTCAAACAGCTATTCATCGAAAGTAAAGAATTTATTTGTACATATTGGACGTAAATAATAGATAGATCAATATATGTTAGTATAATTACAATAATTAGTGGTATCTCAAAAATTGATTTATTTAATAGTTTACATATTTACGTATTAGTTGTAACATATATACGATCATATTATATAGTAGTATACAATTTAGTGCAATTAAAGTGATAAATGCTGTTGTTAAGAGTGTAACTTGAAACTTATTAATTATTAATTCAATAAAGTTCGTACAATTAAATTGAAAAAGTCCTAAACTAATAAGAATTCCGTTTTACAGTAGTGAGTTGATTGCGAGCTGTTGGAGTACCATTAGTAAAGTAGGTCCTGTATATGTAAAGACATGCGCATTTGTGCCTCGTGTAATGGACGTTGCCAGATCTCATTTATTGGTCCCCAAACCCAGGGGAACGGAAAAAGTTGAGACAAACGGAAGGGATAAGGAATTAAGGTATATTTTCTTCTGAATCATTGTCTTACACATATAAATTTATTATTTTTCTGTAGGCGAATTCAAATAATCGCTTGTTTTTAAATTGGTCTGCACAATGTTGTACAATTTGCCTAATTTTTCGTTTTTAAGCTTAAACCCCTAATTATGGCTCAAAAATAAACGAAAATTTAAATTTTAATATGCATATAACCCATGAACATTTCCAATTCACGATAAAGCGAAAATCTTTTTCCTGCGCCAAGCAATCCAATTATTCCACACCTAAAATTAAACGTTAATGTAGTTTGTTTTAACAATAAATGCGATTTGTCTTACAAAATGTATAGTGCGTTAGCCATTACAAGTGAAAATGCGTTGAAAGTTCTAAAATAGGTTCCTGGAAAATGTGGCTATTAGTGAACTTGAAGTACTTTATTCTGTTCATATAACTAATTTAAACGGATGAAGCTCAACTGGAGAGCATTAGTGCATTACCCAGTTCGTAAAACAAAAAGTTTTTGCAGGTTCGTAGTAATTCCATCTTTAGAGTATGCAACAACGTCGATAACTTTAGAAATATGAAGTATTCGAAAATTTTCGAAAAACAATACAGAAAACGTAGTTTCACCAATTAATTTCGATGCTGATAGTATATATTGATGACGTCACAAACGACATAATTACGTCCAAGGGGAGCAAAATTTAAATCATTTTTTACTTTTAAAATAATTTACAATTGATTCTCCATAACGCCGTTTCACAGTCTACTATTATGCTATCTAAATTTGCCGAAGAGAATTATTATTGTCAAAATTGAACATGAAGATGATTTATAGGTTATAGGAGAGATAAAGAAGAATATAAGAAATAGAAAATGCGGGACTATCTACAGACATAAAGCAATTTGTTTACTGTAAACTGCTACACACGATTGGAGACACTTTAGTTAATTCGTTGTTAATGAACATTTTAATATCTATAGCCATAACTGGCAATTCGGTCGTGTTTGTTTAGGTTAATGACAATCCCAAGAATCTAAACTTGGGGAAATTTAAATTAAGTTACTGATTCTATGTAAGATTAAATACGAACAGCAAATTATGTCATAGATAACCAGTCAGTGCGTAAAGTGAATATTATTAAATACTTTGTTTGTGGTTTAATATGATCAATTCCTGGCCTGTATGCAGTTTAAGAAATAAGTTCTGAGCTGTCAATTTATTTACATTTTATGTAATAAAATTACAAGGAAACAGACTGTTGCGGGCCAAACTATCGTTCTCGTGAGCCAGCAACAAACCCCTGTAAACGGCTTAGGATAACACAAGGGAGGAGAGGGTACGTAAAATACGATTACTGGAAGAGAGTCTTAAGGAGGGAAATCTAAGGGACCTTTTAAAATGAGTGATCGCCACCCTTTCAAGTCCCAGCTAAACGAAGATCCTCGTGAAAGGGCCGAAGACCAATCGTTTACGAGGAGTCGAACCTACCTTGGTGTGCTTCTTCTTTACCTCAACATTTCTCATAAAATACTACAGGTCAAAGTTGGCGATTGGTGATAAAACATTTTAGTAACATTTTATAATAAGGGAGAAAATGATTTATTAATTTTTCATTTTAAGTGGGTAACGGTACAAGTCAAAAAGTAGCGATAAGGGTTTTTCCAGCAGCTGTTTAAGGTTATCACACTGCTGTTGTACATAAAATCTCGTTTGGCGTATTCAATAGGCAGCATATGTTTGCAAAGCCTTGTTGTCGAATAGCTGCTGCAGCTACTTCTACCCTGTTACGAAGATCTTCTTGGTCGAAAATTTCTGTTACTCTGGTTTTTATAGGGTCCCACAAGTAAAAGTCCAACTATAATAAGTCTGAGGATCGCGGAGGCCAAAAGACAGAACCACCTTGACCACGTCTTTTATTTTCAAACAGAGTGTTTAAGTGTTGACGATGTAAGTAGTATAGTATAGTATATAAATTAAGGGCCCCAAGACGTCCGAACCTGTAGCTCGAGTTGTCACTGACTACGATATTTACTGTAACATTAAGAATAAGTACAATAAATTGTTAAATTTACTAAGCAATGAGCAACAAAGGATGCCTTATTTCATGAAAATACAACAACTTCTTTTTTCCATTAATTGAAGCACTTTGTAAACAAATACGCACTGTTTACAATCCTCGCTAGTACTTGAACATATGGACAGGATATAGGAAGTCAGAAAGGTTGATTTTCAATTTGTCGACGCTCCAAGCAGAAAGGATGAGCAAACGAGACGGCACCTAGCCTAACGTACCTGATAACGAAAACAACGCACGAAGATTAGTTGATTGTATTATAGTGCACAATATGAATTTTTCTGGAACAACGAAGATAGTGTCGACAAATTGATTATTTCAGACACCAAAAATGATAAACTGTGTCACAGATTTTTTGCTGGAAAGGCAAATCTTTAGGGGAACGTTTAACGAGGAATTTGGGTTAATTTTAATCGTATCAAACGATAAGGTGGATCTCATGGAATTGTCAACTAAGATATTAATACTGACTATTTTTTTTCTGTTGCTTCTCCTAGCGAACGTCAGCTATCATTAAGGTTATCCACACCTTCGATACTGCGAATCAAAACAGTGTTGCAACCCTTATTTCGTACCATTCCCAGATATTTAAATTAAGACATTTTTATTTTTCCCCTACTTCTTTTGCCCTCCGGTATCTTTCGTGTGCATGATATGTCTAAAATACTCTAATTATTGTGTTGTTATAGTTTGTAGGATAGTTCACGGAGTCTTTATTTACACGTCGACAAATTTCCATATTGGTAATTCTGTCTATGTATGGTACCTTTAATATCCTCCTATATACACATAACTCAATAACTACGACCACCTTACACATATCTTTGTGAAAGTCTACCATTCTATTCCGTATAATTTGGACTTGATATAGACTCATATTCATATTTAATTCGAGTTTATCGTCGAGATTTATTGCGAGAACACGATACCAAAACTAAATTACAAGAGCTATTTGAATCCTTCCCTACTTTTACTGAGGACACTCCGTCTGCACGCCAAGTGACTAACGAAGAATCTTTAGTCTAAGTGGAAAAACAAGCCAGCCGAAGACGGTTCCCAAAAACACTGTCAATGCAAACACGTCATATAGCTACAAGTTTCCGGATATCCGAAAGGTAGCGGAAAGTGCGTTATTTACGAATTAAAGTAATGAAATGAATCTCCTAAACGTTCAAACTCAAGCTCGCGAAAACCAAACGAAGGCCACATGATTTGTTGCTTATTTTTGGTACAGCCCACAATCTGCATATTAAGCGCTATTCACCCAGAAGACCACCGCCTGAAAAAAATATTTAGAAGCCTTGAAACTTCTTTGAGAATCGAAAATGATTTTGTTAATTCCAGCAGATGTATGCCCAGAACGATTATTAACATAGCAGTGTTAGAGGCAGTAAATGAGAATCCCCTTTGAAGGCAAAGAGGTATAAGCACAAATGTGGGTATTAGTAGAACTCCAGTTAAAGGAATTTTAAAAGCAAATTTATTTACTTTTGTGCACGAACCGCATGAAAATGACTCTAAAAAGGATTGAATTTCTTTCAGAATCAGTTTCTTCCGGATCATCTTTCTTAAATTGTGCATTGTTTAGCAAAGCGAAGTGAATTGGCATAACTCGCACTATCATGCAGAGGAGAATCCGCACTGGATACGTGTTGCCTATTTTCATAGTGTTTTTTCTATAACTGTTCGGTATGGCAAAGTAGGCAACCATATTATTGAGTCACACTCCTTCCTTGATTTATCTGGAAAACGCTATTTGAATTTCCTGCAAAACATTTTACCCGAGCCGTTGGAGGATGTAATACGCAATACAGGACAGAAAACTTAATACCAGCATGAGCTGTCCTGCACGCTACAGTTGGATTGTTTAGTATTACTTAAATAATGTATTTGGCGAACATTGGATTGGAAGAGGAGCTGTGCATCCGTAGTCAACAAGAAGTTGCGATATCGCAGCACTAGGTTTTTACTTTGAGTTACAGTTAATAAATATGATATACAAAATAGTACAACCAAGGCGTGTACATCAATTACACCGAGTGCTCGAGTGCAAAGATGGCTCTTACAATGAATTTCAAAATGGTGTAAGAGTGTGTGAAGGCAATTTGAAACATTTACTGAATTAAATATTCCCCATTTTTTGTTTTTTTTTTCTTTTTTAGTTTTTACTACAGTGGGGTTGCACCAGCTAGTGTTGTTCTTATTAAATACTAAGATAATTAATATTAGTTAAAGTGTTAATTATTACAGTAATAAATCAATTTGACAGAAAGTAATTAACATCAATTTTTATTCTATAAAAAATATCGATCGCTTGTATAATTATTCGTTTTGAGACCACTGTTATACCACCAGCTCTGTCATAAATTATTGGATTAATTTTTGCGAAACTACATCATTACAGATTAGCCAGAATTCGGGAATTATTTCAACCCACTCTCTTAAGCTTCTATGATAATTCTGCGAAACCTATTGATTGTATTACGAATTCTATTCGCACATCCATATGTTGAAATTTATGCAGATTGAATGTATTCAAAGTATTGATTACACACAGTTGAGGGTGCACGGCTAGAGTTTTCGAGAAACAGGCTTAGTTATATGCCACAAATCAATTTTGATGTTATTCGGAATTCATTTTGTTGCCGCCGTCGTTGGCTGTTCTTTCTGGAATTCTCTGATTAAAACTGTAATAAATCAAATATTTATAGGAAAATATGTTTTCAAACGCCGAAGTATTTTCTTCAAACTTTACAAGCGTTATAATGAAAAATACTTTCATCAAATGTTTAGACAATGTGAAATTCCAGGCGAAATTGACAATACAGATTGTCCCAACAAACTAAACTGCTTTGTTAGCTACTATTGAAAATATGGATTAATTGCATCAAAAAAATATGTAGAATATAAGTTCCTGTTTTGAATGAAATAGCTTCATGTTTTACATTTATAATTCTTCATCGATAGAGATATAAAGTTGTATGAACTTAAACCCTGCGGTTCCTATGTTATTAAATTATTTTTATTAAATTCTTATTTGTTTATTGAAAATTCCGATCAGATTTCTTTCTATGAAGTTAATAGTTAATACTACAGTATACAGTTTGTAGTATGCATATAAATTTAGAAATAATAGTTCATGCTTTTATACTTACAAATGTGTTTATGTAAAACCAAATAGAACTTCAGCCGTAGGTCTCCATAACCTTTTACCTTGTCTAGCGCTTTGAGGTATCTCGGCTGTCTACGAGTCTTCCCCTGCCGATTGCCCTTTGATGTATCTCGACTGCAGCTTCAACTCTCCTTAACCCTTAACCTTACTCAGCGCTTAAGGACCTTCTTCTGTAGATTACGCTATGAGGTACTTCGGCTGCAGCTGCAGGTCTCCTTACCCTTTACCGTGCATATCGCTTTGAGGTATTTCGGCTGCTGACACATCTTCCCCTGCCGATTGCGCTTTCATGTGTCTCAACTTCAGCTGCAAGTCTTCTTAACCTTTTACCTTATCTAGCACTTTGAGGTATCTCGGCTACTTACGAATCTTCCCTTGCTGGTTGCCCTTCGATGTATCTTGACTACAGATTCAGGTCTTCTTTTCCCTTGTTATGTTCATTTGATTTTGCCACTTCATCTGAATTAAAGTTTCATTTTAATTGCCGATCTATAGTCGATTACTATATTGTTATTTCCTGAATACAGTTTTGTGAGCCTATTGTTATTATCATTGACATTTCGTAATGTGGTGAAACATGTTCGGCCGATGCATATTGACATTGAGTTTTTTCTTTAGTGGGACTTAACATCGTGGGGTGAACAGAACCATCGACAAGTGTCGGATTTAAAGAAACACGCTAGAATTTTAACCCATTGAGGGAAATTCATTACGAGTTTGCTGATCGCCTTTGGCGGATTAATATCGATCTCATTTCCTGTCCCTCTGGTTGTGCCGCTATTGCGATAAACGCATTGGCCCTTACCGTTGACTCTATTCAATCCAGTCTTAAGGGGCGTGCCTGTGGATTTTTCCTGCTTCTTAAGAACACAAGAACACCCCAAATTGTGCCTGCCTCTCTATCTCTCTCTACTCCTTTCAACGTAAACTAAGGTAAAAGATTGTTTTTGGTATGTGAAAAACTTTTTCCGAGTTTCATTTTGAAATTCCAAGTGTTGAACCTTTTTTTTTTGATTGCGACAAGAAGCAAACTTCAGTCGCCAATTGTCATTTTCTTTTTTCTGTTAACTGTAAAGAGTAATCATAAATTGTATTTTTTTGTAACACTCCTACGCCACTGGCTGCGTTGATCTGCTTTAAGAAATTAACTACCGCAAGCCTATGACGGCGAGCCTTTTTCAGTTCAAACGTTCCAACCAAATATTGTATTATTTAACCATAACTATTACCATTTTCCATGTAATCGTTATATTTTTTATATCATGTCAGTAAACTAAAATAAGTTGAATTATATTTGTCATGAAATTTGCCACATCTTTTATTTTTGTGTATTTTTATCTCTGTGTGCATGAACTTTGCAAGTTTTATATACAGGAGGAGGCACAATAAAGGTGAGTCCGATTCCCGTAAGCTGCTGGCTTCTCGGCCTTCCACGAGAACTGGTAATCTGCTGTGATTTGGAAGGTGGCGCCCGCTAATTTTGACCTACCCTATACACAACTAGGAAGATTTCCCTCCCCTAAGCGGTTTCCGTGAACCATCCCTACTTCTCTGGGCTAAGCCGAAGGCCTTTTCCATCTACCCTGTTGCGGGTCGACGAAAAATCTCGTTTGGCCCGTAACACCCTTTATCTTGTCCAGCGTTTTGGGATATCACGGTAGCTTACCGGCCTTCTCCTGCTGATTACGCTTTGAGGTACCTAGGCTGCAGCTACAGGCCTTCTTACCCTTTACCGTGCTTATCATTGTGAGGTATTTCGGTTGTTGACGCGTTTCCCCCTGCTGATTGCGCTTTCAAGTGTGTCAACTTCAGCTGCAGGTCTCCTTTTCCTTCCACCTTGTCTAGCACTTTAAGGTATTTCGGCTGCCTACGAGTCTTCCCCTGCTGATTGCCCTTTGATGTATCTCGACTGCAGCTTCAAGTCTCTTCAACCCTTAACCTTGCCCAGCACGTTGGGTATCTCCGCTGCTTACGGGCCTTCTCCTGCTGATTGCGCTTTGAGGTACCTTGGCGGCAGCTGCAGGTTTCCTTACCCGCTACCGTGCCTATCGCTTTGAGGTATTTAGGCTGCTGACGCATCTTCCCTTGCCGATTGCGCTTTCAGGTATCTCAATTTCAACTACAAGTCTCCTTAACCTTTTACCTTCTCTAGTACTTTGATGTATCGCGGCTGCCTACGAATCTTCCCCTGCTGGTTGCCCTACGACGTACCTCAATTGCAGATTCAGGTCTCCTTAACCATTTACCTTTCCCAGCGTTTTAGGGTATCACGGTAGCTTACGGGCCTTCTCCTGCTGATTACGCTTTGAGGTACCTCGGCTATAACTGCAGGTGTCCTAAAACCCTTAACTTGCCCATCGCTTTAAAGTAGCTCATCTACTTACGAGTCTTCTCCTGTTGATTGCACGTTGAGTCCAGCTACAGATCTCCTTACCTCTTTACTTTGCCCAGCGGTTTGAGGTATCTTGACTGCGTATAGACTTTCCTCTTTTGGTAGGCTTTGAGTCAACTCCGCTTCACCTGCAGGAAATCACCTGAATCTTTCCCTATCTTTTCTTTTTTTTTCGTTTTATCTGTGCAGTTAAATTTAGCTATCATTTCAAAATGAGATAATGTTCGTACTGGAGATCAACAACCCGACTAAGGATATCTGTAGTTTCCAAGCCTGAACAGGTAACTACGGGTGGTAGATTATTTGCACTGTCTACAGTTGTTATTTATATTAATAAACGTATCACATCTCTCTGTTGTTTGATTTATGAATTCAGCTAAGTTATTTTAGATTCCGCTACGATCAATAGGTCACAAAGATAAACAAAAAATGAAAACGACAAGGTCTCAAACGTTATAAAACCTACATTTTATATCTAGTTAATCACTTTTACTTCAAACATTTACAATTGAATACATTGTTTGGTTGTATATTAAAAAGACGAATTATGCATTCAACATTTTTGCCTGTGTACAGTTTCGTTGAACAAATCCGAATACAAACGGATACCTATTTGATAGTAGGATAAAAGGCGTAACATCGAAATCAAATCGATACTTAATTTGATGTATTTTATATTCATGACCCTTTCTGTAAACCTGAAGGCTTTAGACAAATAATTAGATTTTAATTTGAAATGGGAAGGTAGATGATTAAATCCAATTATCAAGCTCGGAGTTAAAGTGTGTTTACAATCCAAATTAGATTTTAATTTGAAATGGGAAGGTAGATGATTAAATCCAATTATCAAGCTCGGAGTTAAAGTGTGTTTACAATCCAACTCATTTAAAAGGAGCTCGGATACAACGAAATCTCAGATACAACCAGAGCGTGCGAATGAATTCTTTGGATTTGCATTGTTTACGGTATTATATTTTCTTCTTACAATGACCACTTCTCCCGGAAAAAACGACCAAAAATTTAAATATTTTTAGCATTTCTATCTTGTGCTACTCATAAAATATTTACCTTCAAGCAAATTTGATTTGAAATTATCTGTTGATGATTGTAATTAAAATAAGATGCAAAGTTTTGAATTAATTTTTTAAGATTAGATGTCGCAACTTGCTGAATTATTTATGTCCTTCATATTGAGCCATAAAAGATTCTACCACTGCAGTGTGGTAATTCTTTACCGTTTACATTTTAATGGAACTGAAGCTGGTTTTGTATTAAATATTTAATTCTAAAAATAGTATTAGACGTAATCTCAGAAATTTGCTGGAAGCACCAGCAAAACTAGTAAGAAAATGCTATTCAACATAATCCTAGAATATATATACAGTAGTAAGTAAGTAGCCATTCAACAAGAATAAGCTGTATTAGAAACCAATATAAGTGGCAGCGTAATTCAATGATATTACCGTTATGGAGATATAGATAGACATAGAAGTGGTACAGGACTTCATCTACTTGGGGGTTGACATTGCAACAGATCTATAAGATCATCATTGGGCAATATTACATTATGGTGTGAACGGTGGGTATTCAATCAAAATGCAGCTAATAATGTAAACCCCTCCGAAAGAAAAATTCTAGGAAGAATGTTGGGACCAACTAATAAAGGCGCAACCTGGAGATCAAATGCAAGACTTTCGAAACCATAAAAGAGCACTTATGGGACAAATACCACAACCCAAGAAAAAAATGCGAAGATAGTGTCATCATAGATGCATGAACCATATCTTAGGAGAGCCGAACCGGAAGAGGTGTGTGGCAGGTAGAAAAGATAGAAGAGGTGATTCAGAAAGCCAAGAACCGAATTGG
>JABXWE010032528.1:0-11779 GCA_014611495.1 Limonius californicus | reverse complement strand
GCCAACACAATCCTAGATACAAAAAATTAGAAAAGTCGGAATCTCTGGTCCAGCATTCACCTACCTTTCCTTTTGTAGTAGTACTCTCGTTAATCTGATATTTAAGATTATCGTCGTAAATGAAAAGACAATTTGCAAGTAAGTTAAATTTAATATTCAACAAATGATCCCCCATGAAACGGTTTTGAATATAACATAAATATCTTAGTTAAGTCGATTTTACGTAAAGGTAAACAATCACCCTACTGAAAGCAAAACTCACACAAACCCTAGGTAATTATTGCGTAACGAAAGCACATAAATAAATTAATAACCTTAATAAGCAAAACGCATACCTAACGAAGAGATCTCTACGATTTGGCGAGCGATAAAATAAACAATATAATTAATTAAACCCAACTTGAACTACAAGACGCAATAATACACGACGGTTGGAGTACCCTGTATATCAAGAAACACGTAAAATTGCCGTACTATTACAAAATAATTATAAAGTATTAAATTCCCCAATATCATAATGTTATAATATTTATGACGTTTAGTAATAATATACGAGTAATTATTTCTACGAAAATTGAAACAATTTATAAATAAATCAAATCATAATTCGAATTCAAAAACACTTCCCTTGACCGATGTATTCTTATCTAAGGAATGCAGGTTCTACGGAGCAGACGACCTTCAACACAGGTGTCAGGAAAATCCAGATAGCTTCGCTTCGAAATGGCTCGGGATATTCGTGAAACGTAAATTTTTCTGATCGTTATGACTCCCAATTCCTATATGGACGGATTAATTGCCCCAAACTTCGTGCCTAAATTTTATTAAAGTACATAAGTAAATACGCAGACCCAAGAGAATCGAACAAGACAATCGTTTGTGAAATAAAAACTCACCAGATGCTTTTTATACTGGCGTGAACACTAGCTTCCTCAACTGTGGTAAATTATATCGGAAAAACTTCCTGAGTTAATCTTCCAATCGAAGACACAAAACTCTTAAGTGGCGTGGATTTTTAAAACGGAATAATTTCCTTGTCATCAACGACTAATTTGAATCTACGACACAAAAATACTTCCAGAAAAAGAATCGTACTCGCTTGCACCACTGGCTACGTACAACTGTCTTGTATCCAAAAAATCTCCCCTCAAAATTTGAAACTTGGACTCGCCCAAAATTCTACAGGTCGACCAACTTCGAAATATATACATTACTAAAAGTGGAATATAACCAGACGCAAAACGGGTTGCTTAAAACCAGGCGCAAAAATACCGTTACATTAGTTTTACTTTTTTGTAGTAGTACCGATTGGCTCTTAATTTTCAAATAAGCTTCGTACATTGCTATTAGTTCCTATTAATTAAAAAACGAATGAATACGGATCTGATATCTCAATATTGAAGTTCTGTTAAAAAATTCTAGTAGCTGCATAATTTTTTGATATTATTTACGAGGCCATGTCGTTTAGCAGGCTAATTTAATATTTGTCAGATTCTATCACGTGTAAATATAATAAAACGAATCGTACTTCTAGTTACAGGCCCGCCTGTTTTCGATAATTGATTTTCGTTTTTTGTTTGAATCATAAAACATATAACCCGAAGGTTGTTTATGCCGTCTACAATTATTAAATATTTGCTATGGAACTCGTAAGAAATAAAAGCAATATTCTTTCATGATTAATTTACGGCGCACAGCGAGCAACGAGATTAAAATTTTATCCTACCGAGAATAAAAACTTTGTAGCTCTAATTAATAACGCAATATTCTTGGTTTTGCAAGCACGTGTGACTTCCAGACGGTAATAAAAACCTAATTTGAGAAAAATAGATAGAGGGAGAGGGCGAAAAGGTTGGTCGTAAAGTGACGGTGCACTTTTTTAATTTTGCCGGTTGGGAAGTGCAGTTGCGAAATTTTAAACGTGCGCTAAGTCGGCGGTTTTCTATTAATACTTTCTTAATTAAAGGCGAGAGGGAGATATTTTTGGTAACGTATCAAATAATTTGTGGAAAAAACTGTGGAAACTAAAGGGATGCCAGGCGAACACGTTCGCGTTCGTGCCCACCATGCTAAGCTGATATGGAGGAAGGGATTTGCAGTAATGACATTTTAAGTTTAGACTGCTTTGGGCTGAGTAAGGGCAAAGTACATTAGGGCTAAAAAATTTTCAAGATTTTGTTCCCCAAACCTTTAGAACACTTTTAGTTTTATATTTTTCTCTATTTACGGGCATGGTAAGAAATAGTCTGACAGTCCGGAAAGTTAAAGCATAAAACGTTTCGCTCAAAATTAAGTAAGCAGCTCTTGAGGTCGCGTATAAGAAAAACAGGTAAATAGAAATACAGACGCAAGTTGCTTTTAAAATCCGCCCGGGGTTGTCAAATACGTCTTTTTAATAATTACTTCGTATAATTAAAAATTCTGTTATTAACCAGGGTTGCATAAACAAATATACATTTATGTCAGTTGTAAAAAGGGAAGGCGCGGCGGCGACAGAAGAAAACAAAGCATGTTTCGAGCGAAATTAGAAATTTCCCATTCTTCGGCAGTCTCGTCCAAACCTTATTACAAATTTCTTATCTAAAAACACATTATTGAAATCTGTAATCCATCTGATATCGGATTTTCAACAAATTGAAATCGGGGAAACTTTAATATCATATTCAAACAGTCTGGTTTGTTGAACACGTTCGCAGATCCGGGTTGGAAGAAAAGTGCATCACGTTTGCTTGTTCTCTGTAATGCAAATTTTGATTAACATTCTTTAGGAGAAACAAATTGCGTTGCAGTACCAACGGTGATAAATTAAGGCCAAAGTTTTAATTTATACTCGAAGTTGCATTACATCGGACATGATTAAATTCTTTGAGAAAAATGCTGTTTTGTCTGCTTTCTTTAATCTAAAGCGACAACTTTTATGAAAGAAAACGGAAATAATTTATACCGTAGAACAAACACGTAGGTGACGTATTAATCCTTTAGGGTAAGCCATAAACATGCAGTGGCGATGGCGTAGAGGAAGATGTGCTGTCCTCCGTGTAAAAATACCGCCGAGGCTCCTATTTCATCTGTTAGTCGACCTTGTGTATCATCAATCTGGGAGGTACTTTGGATATAGTAAACGTTTTTGTTTTGTTTATGCACTTTACTTTACTTTTCACAGCTTTGCTTGAATTGTATACGAATCTCTGCAGGTTGTTTTTTGTATCGGAAGTTATCAGAGCGTCGTAGCGTAGTATTTTGGTTTTTCCAAGGTCCAGTTGTCACCCATTCGACACTTTTTTTTCTGTCCATGGTAAATTTTAATAATGTCTGCTGAACGAATGCCATTTTTTACCAGTAGGTCATATGTAAATCCCTTCTTAACTTTAATTTTCTTCTTCTTCTTCTTCTTCTTCTCCTCCTCAAAAATTGCGTATATCCGAGGTATGTAAATTAAGTAATGAAACGGATCTTTTTCGATTTTTTTATTCGAATAAAATTACAATTCAACATTGTCTTCTTCAAAGTAACTGCCTTGGGAAGCCACACAGCGCTGGAGACGGTTCATCCACTCCTCATATCAGTGCTGGAACTCGGATACTGGAGTAGCCTTCAGCTGGCCGGTTACAGCCGTTTCAATGTTTTCTAGTGTCCCAAAATGACGTCCCTTGAGGTGATTTTTCAGTCTCGGGAAGATGAAAAAGTCACAAGGACTCAAGTAGGGCGAATAAGGAGGCTGAGGAGCCACAGGAATATTCTTGTCGGAACTAAAATCCTTTAATAAAATTGCTGTGTGACAAGGCGCATTGTCGTGATGGTACACCTAGTTGTTGTTGATGTTTGGTTTCACACGCATGACCCTTTTTCGAAGTTTTTCAAGTATCTTTCTGTAAAAGTGTTGATTAACCATTTGGCCTTGAGACACAAGCTCTTTGTGAACGATTCCCTGACTATCAAAAGAGCAAATCAGCATGCATTGATCTTCGACTTGATTGACAGGTTGATTAACTGCAGGGATTTGAAGTGGGTTCGTTAGCCCGGTTTGCACTTCGACTCTATGGTCTTTTGTGCCCCCCCCCCACGATTCTTTCAAAGTAGATCTGTGCCCTCAACAAGTTGCAGGATATTTTTTACTAGGTTTTCATTTGTGAAGGTTGTTTCACGAAATGTTCCCCCGAATAGTTGCTGCTTCTTGCATTAAAGTGCTAGACAATCGAAGACTATATGTGAGGCTGTTTCCTCCTCTTCTTCACATAATCTGCAGAGCGTGTCTCCTCTGTATACACCAATTTTGTAAAGGTGCTATCGCAGGTGGCAGTGCCCTGTTATAAGTCCTACCAACCGTCTAATCCGAATTTGTCCTAGATAGAGGACGCCAGTTGTTAGTCACCGGTTTTCGCGAGGGTATCTGCTTTCTCGTTACCCTCTACCACCGTGTGCCCTGGCACCCATATGAGCTGAACTATACGTTCTTCTTACACAAGGATGTCAGGAGGTATAGACATTCCCTCGTTAATTTGGAATTAATGCAAGGTGATTCAAGTGCTTTTAAAGCTGCTTGACTGATAAGATGTTTATGCGTTGTTGAGTATACCCGCGTTTTGTATTTTCTTGGATACATTGCATTATTGCAAAAATTTCAGCTTGAAAGACTGTGGCCTTATTTCTCAGGGGTACACTAATGTTCTCCTTTGGTCTTTGGCCATATATTGCCGCACCTGTGCCTTCCGCTGTGCGGGAATTGTCTGTATACCAGACTAGCCCCCTTGACAGCTCAGGTGGGGTTTCTTGGGCCTAGCCATTGCAATTATATCTCACAGTGAATGGTTTGTCAAAGGAATACTCTGGAAGGATATAGTCGGTACCCATTTGAAGGATTTAGTTATCTTCTACTACTTCTAGTACTTGTTTGTGTCCATATCGTTCCTGGCTGGTGTGCCAGTTGTCGGTAGATTTCATTCTATATGCTCCATTCCGGGCTTCCCCTTTTATATATATATCCAAAGGGATTAGTCCCAAAAGGGCTTCCATAGATGCAGTTGGAGTGCTGTTCATGACTCCATATATACACAAACAGGTCAGTCTCTGTATCCTGGTTAGTTTTGTGATGCTTGTTTTTTGCTTCACTTTAGGCCACCACACTAGGGTACCATAAGCTATCATGGGTCTAACTACCGCAGTGTAGCACCATTAGACCATCTTTGGTTTCAGTCCCCATGTTTTACCAAGCATGCGTCTGCCCAATAGAGGGGCCATTTTCGCTTTGTTTGAGATGTTGTTCAGGTGTATGTTCCAGTTCAGTTTTGCATCCAGGGTGTTGCCCAGATATTTGACCTCCTGACTAACCTGAATTCTTTCGCCAAAGATTGTGAGGTTGTCAAATGCCCCTGTATCTCTTTTCTTGGCGAAATGTATTATTAATGTTTTACAGGGATTAACATTGAGGTTTTCTCTTGCGCACCACCTTTGAGTGGGCGCCCTCTACATGAGGTTCGCCATGATTACTGTGTGTTTGCCCTTGATGAGGATGACTATGTCATTCGTTTAACCTTGGGCATAGAACCTTTCAACATAGAAGGGGGGATAAAACCCCCTTGTGGGCAGCCCTTGGCACCATGTAGGTCTTCGACTTGCTCATTCTTGCTTTTTTTGGCCTTGGAGAGGTTGAAGTGTGCCATTCCATGTTCTGGCGCTTGGTTTAGGGGTCATATTCAAACACCCAAGACTCGTCACCAGTAATGACATGTTCCTGACAATGGGGATCATTTTCAATCGATTCCAAAAAAATCAAGGCACCTTTCGCTCCTGTCGTCCTTTTGCTCCTGCGAAAGGTTTTTCGGAACCATTTTTTCGCAGATTTTACTCATCCCCAATTCCTTGGTCAAAATCTGATGAACGATGGTGTGAGACTTGAACGCACAAGATCGTGGACCACCGAAAAACCTGGACCCTTGACAAAACACTGTCTCCGTAGGCCTGCAGAAGTTTTGCAAAGGTTTCCGTTGCACTGTGCCCGAGTCTGAAGCAAACCTGATAGCACACCGTTGCTCGAAATTGATGTCACTCATTTTCAGAAAACATTAGAAAAAACTGTTTCACGAAAAAACATCGCTATGGACAACCAAATGACTTTAGGGAGTTCAAACTCGTATCACATGTTCACCTGCCGCCCCTTCCAGTCCCGCGTCCCCAGTGCTGCCAGATCGGATTTTTCTTTCGTCCATTTTCGAAGAAGGAACCGTGATGATTTCCTTCGGCTACTTTGGAATCACCATCTCCGTTATAATTTTTTTAAATAATTGTGGATTTCCTGTATCAATTTACTTTCCCCCATTCTAGATCAATTCTTTTATGTTATCTTGTTTAGGAGTTCTTCTAGTTTTCAATTCTTTCACCGCTGTTTGTATTCTGGCCGTTCTTTTCTAACCTTTACATAAAATATTCAAGGAAAAATAAAAATCCTACGTGGTAGGAAAACGAAATACAAAATTTAGTCGAAATTAAAAAGAAAGCTTATTAAGTGTGGCTGCTAACTAAAGACCCGAAGATTGAAAAATTTATGTACGACAAAACAGAGAAATAAAAAAATGGTAGCAAAAAAATAAGAACGAAATGTGGGAAAAGAAGTGTGAAGAGATAGAGAGAACTGTAGAAATTGATTTTCTAAGAAGATTATGCGGAATATCTCAGGTCTAGCATAATTATGTCAAATGTAGAAATCAGAAGAGGAATAATTAGAATATGCGCGACTGCAGGAAGGATAGAAACAAGACAACTTTTAATGTATGAGCATATAACGGGGATGGGAGAGGAGCATTGGCCAAAACGTGTGTTTAATTATACCCCAACAAATAGAAGAAGAAGAGGAAGGCCCATAATGACTTGAATAAATGGAGTCGAAGCAACAATGAGGGGCAGAGCTATGGAGGAAAAGCAACGGAGGGATAGAAGGAGATGACGATCAAAGTACGGGATACGGCAGAAGCTGTAGAACCCCCGCTCATATATACATACTTTTAAACTTCAACTTCAGATTTAGTCTTTCTGTCTCATTGTTGATATACAGATTATTAATACGCTCTAGCTATAAGCAATATGGTGTTTATTTCTCTGTACTCGTTTAGGTGTTTTTTTGTGATCCTTTATCGACGTCTAGATTCTTTTTGTCCCGTATAAATAATTTCCCATTTCTTGAAAGTAGTTTTACTAATACACACTTTTAATTGTTAAAACGTTTGTGGCTAGTTATTAAAGTACAAGGGCGATGGATAGTCTCGGTGGTCTAGTGGTTAGTGCATTTGTCTTTGGATGCAAGAGACGCGAGTTCGAACCCGCCCGAGGTCGGTGAGATTTTTGAGCGAGGAAAATTCTGAAAGTGCACCTTCGGTCGGAAAGGAGTAAAACCGTAGGTCCCGTGCCACTGCGATGTGTGACACGTTAAAAATTACTACTGGGGTTGAAACTACTTCACATAGGCAAAATTCGTAGTTAGGGTATACAATGGGCCAAATATGGTCTGAGTGTAAAGAAATGCTTGGAAAATCGCGTCTTAGATCTCGGTCAGTTAAATAACAACAACGGCGGTTAGTGCAGTTTACTAGTCAAGGATAATAAGTTTATCCGAGACCAATATAAAATTCATTTAACGCCTGAGTTGCTTATTATTTTTATTGCACCATCGAAACAATAACATAAAAATCAAAACATTCAATAACGTTGTCTAAAAATAACAACTAAATTATCTATAGTAAGTTTTGATTTGGTTGTTACCTAATGCTGTTGTTATGGAGTATAAAATCCAATGTGCAGTGAAGCATAGCCACCTGTGGTGTACGCAGCTTACCGCTGATTGCTTCATTGGGGAATTCTTAGAAAAATAGCAACTCCTTCAAAGCCGATTAGAAAATTAATCCAAGAAGCTGACGAGTACTTGTCGAACAATAAAAAAAGATTTTAGGATGTTTCCATACAAAGTGCAAATGGTTGATCAACTTTTAATGCGTGATTTCCAAGCTAGAACAAATTATTGACATTGGCTCTTAAACAACATAAATAGTACTGACATATTGGATCTTACTTGGTTCAGCGATGAAGCCTGGTTTCACCTCAATGGGCATCGCAACAGCCAAAATATGAGAATATGGGCAACAGGTAATCCGCATATGTATGAAGCCCGTTACATCCACAAAATATCGGTTTATGGGTCGCTGAGAAGACGAATAGTTTATAAGTTTCTTGCAGAAAATATAACTGCCGATTATTATCTTCAGAATATCTTAACCCTCCTTTTCAAAGAACTTCATGGGGATGAAATTAGAAATGGTTATTTCCAGCAGGACAATGCCACAGCGCATATTGCTAATCGTGTCACACAATTTTTACATGAATTTTTTGATGATCGGTTAATTAGTAGATATTTGTTTCCACCAAGGTCACCCAATTTTACAGATCCAGACTTCTTTATATTCCCTTATCTTAAAAACAATATTTTTAGTAACAGACCACATATTCTAGAAGATTTACAAACTGTTATTTCGCAAAAGTTAGATGCATTTACAGCTGATACTCTGGTGAATGTGTTTGAAAATCTTAACATAAGAGTGCATTTATGTTTAGAAAACAATGGTCAACATTTTCAGCATCATCTGTAAAATCCTTCATTTACTGTGTTCTGTTGATGTGTATGCAACAATTATATTTTATTTCAAATAAACGTTTATTTACATAGTCCATAATTGCAAAACCTCACTACTTCGACCACAGGAATTACATAACTTTTGAGATGACAATGTAACCTTGAATATAGACTAACTAAAAGTATAGACAAACACTGGTAGAAGAAAGTGTTAATTTGAAATTTCTATTAAACAATTAAACAAATAATTTAATAAAATTTTAAATGTAAACTGTCTATTATTAATGTATGACAATTAAAGATATTTATAATGTTTACATCTTTATAATTACAAATTAATCTATGACAAGACTTTAAAATTCCAAGGGTGTCTTCGACTTGGGTTGTTATTGCTCTCACGATACTTTTGTAGTTCTGTGATAGTCCCGTTGCATTTGTTATTATCTAGAGGTGCACGAGTAACTTCCTATTTCTATAATTCAAAATACATTTTCGCATAATTTCGATAGTTGCCCTCCACTAATTTGCTATAATTATTAAATCATTAACGGTCCTGCGAATTATCTCTATTAAATTTAAAAGAAAACAATTTCTTACCGCATTCTTATATTCGATTATCTATTTATGGAATGATGATGTAGTTAGTAATTTCTCAAAGTCGATGTAGAACAGATTATTATAAAAAATTTTAATGGTATTCTGAGTTTAGAAATCGCAGATGACTCAAGAGACGTTATCGCACCAAAGGCGCTTTACAATAATTTATTTTTACATCATAAAGCAGGCGCTTTTGGTGGTAAAATGGCCGCCATAGTAAAAAATAATCAATCCTCAGTTATGTGAGTTATTAGAAAGTGTGCTGATTTGGATAAACCCTGTAGTGAGCGGTCAAAAGACCTCTATTCGAGATGATGCTGTGTTATGAAGAACAGGTCTAACATTTAGAGGCATTAATTCCATCGAATAAACCAAATTTTAACGTTGAAACTACTGGATAAACGTGTGCACTTCCAGTGTGAGAGAAAGACTGGTAAGTTTTGTGTTTAGAGGATGTAGAGTATAGAAGAAGCCACTGCTTCCCGAAAAGTAAAGAAGCCACCGTGTGCTATAAGTCAAACAACATCGTAGCTGGACTACAGAGCAGTAGCAGAATGTATTATTTAGTGAACAGTAATAAAATTTTAACATTAGTAATCATGGTGGAGCTTTTTGAGGAGGACTTTCATCAAAGTATGAATTTCCAATTATCTCATGGTAAGGTGTTGCATGTTTTCTTATGGAGTTGGTTGTTTATATGTTATCTCTAAGATGACGAAAGCAACGTGTAATGCCTTGACGTACTGCAGGGTAAGACGCTTATTGGAAATCTGTTTTTCGAAGACAAGTATATTTTCCAGGAAGATAATATTTTTTCTTTCAGAGTAAAACTGGGTAAACCAAGGATCATCATTACGGTCCTATAATTTTCACGGAGGAGAAGGGTATTCACTGTTCTACTCTATTCTAGTATATTTTGTTCTTTGGTGTTCTATTTTCTCACCTTCACCGCATTTCCTTACTTTCTACGTTCGTAGATCTCTTCCATGTTTTCTTCTTTTCTGATCTCCTTGGGGGATTTTATACGGTATGGCCTAGTTATCTTATTTTTATTTTTAATCTGATAATCTATTGGAATTCCTCCAGTTAATTTCAACAATCTACTGTAGGTTATCACTTCGGGCGACCGCACTTTTAGTATGGTTCGGAGAAATCTGTTTACGAAATACTGAGTTTTATGTCTTATTATCTTCTACACCAACCAGGGTTCAGTTCCGTGTAGTAGCACAGATTTTACATTAGTTCTAAATATTTTCATTTTAGTTTGCTTTGAAAGTTGTGTGGAATTCCAGATTTTAGCTAATTAGGCGAATTGCCTTGTTGATTCTGGTATTTTAGTGTTTACTTATTTCAAATTCTGCTCCTACATCTTCCGTTACTACCTAAGTAACAGAATTCTTTTAATACGTCGATTGATTCAACATCATTATTTACATTATCGCGGTTTACTCCAATGTGAATTATCTTGGATTTATTAACGTTTACAAATCACGGATGATAACGAATAAAATCGACAGGATGGACTAATAAGCGCTATCCCAAGACGTGACTCAAATATAGAATTTGAAAAGAATAACTATACAAAAAATATCTAGCGTTAATCGAATCTATGATTCATGCTTGGTTCCGTTGTATTTCCAGGGAGAAATTAGGAAGACATACATTTCACGCTAAAAAGGAAAAAAAGGGTTGACCAATAAAATACTACAATGAGTTTAGACTCAGAAAATATGCTGTATAACGTTTTTTTCGTCTTAATTTATAATTATATAATTATGAATAATTATTCTTGTTCTGCCGTTTGAAAATTCACATGAAATTACAACAAGCTATCAAAATCAAATTAGTAATTAAAGGTTCTGTTTATTATTACTGTCATTTCACATACTGAAACGCAAATATTAATTATGAAGGTTTTCATACTTCTCTCTGTTATTTTTCGCTCTTAAAACAAAAGCTCACAAAGAGAAAAACAAAGCACGGCTATGATTTCGCAAAATACGAGTCCAGTTCAGGATATTATGAATACGTAATTTAGGAAACGCGTACAGGTCTCAGGGATTATTCTACAGTATATTATTCGTTTTTAACCCAATTCCGGCGACCCAACTTTCGCTTTCTATAGGGCGTTCTCATACGGAAGTAGGAGTCGCTTCCGGAAAATTTATTTACGAGCCACGCAGCATTGCGAATAAACGTTTTGATTTCACATGCGACTTTCCTAAGAATTTATTTGTAATGCCATTTTTCAGCCTGTCTTTGCTAAGTGTTATACGTTTTCTGTAGAAATGTGAAAATGGGTTATAGTTCTTTTCTGTGATTGATTTTTAATTTCAATATCATAATAGAAAAATGTAAAATTTAGGAGTATGTAGTGAAGATTTTCAGACAAAAATATGTTTTAATGATCAATTTTTGTTAACTCAATATTTCAGAAATTTTATTATATTTTCTTAAATCTTAGGTGTTAGTGGTTCTGTAATTTAATTTAAATATTCAATTATATAGATTTCCTTTAAGAGAGCCAGTGAAATATGCAACTTTACATATATCTAAAACATGTTT
>JABXWE010032526.1:0-27932 GCA_014611495.1 Limonius californicus | reverse complement strand
TTACTTACAGGTTAAAATGTAAATTAAAATAATAAGCAATTAATTTATTGACAGCCAGATAGAAATAACCTATTGACAAGAGTCAATATAAGTAGGTATATCAGTCAGAGGGTGTTAAACATATTACCGTGCATCTATTTAAAGTGTGTAAATGTATTGCAAATATTACGTTACATCTATTAAGTTTGTAAATTTACTTACAGGTTAAAATGTAAATTAAAATAATAAGCAATTAATTTATTGACAGCTAGATAGAAATAACCTATTGACAAGAGTCAATATAAGTAGGTATATCAGTCAGAGGGTGTTAAACATATTACCGTGCATCTATTTAAAGTGTGTAAATGTATTGCAAATATTACGTTACATCTATTAAGTTTGTAAATTTACTTACAGGTTAAAATGGTCAATTAAAATAATACAATTAATTTATTGACACGCCAGATGAGAATAATATTGACAAGAGTAATATAAGTAAGGTATATATCTAGTCGCAGGGTGGTTAAACATTCGTGCATCTAATTTAAAGTGTGTAATGTATTGAAATATTACGTTACATCTTTAAGTTTTGTAAATTTACTTTACAGGTTAAAATGTAAATTAAATAATAAGCAATTATTTATTGACTAGTAGATAGAAATAACCTATTGACAAGAGTCAATATAAGTAGGTATATCAGTCAGAGGGTGTTAAACATATTACCGTGCATCTATTTAAAGTGTGTAAATGTATTGCAAATATTACGTTACATCTATTAAGTTTGTAAATTTACTTACAGGTTAAAATGTCAATTAAAATAATAAGCAATTAATTTATTGACAGCCAGATAGAAATAACCTATTGACAAGAGTCAATATAAGTAGGTATATCAGTCAGAGGGTGTTAAACATATTACCGTACATCTATTTAAAGTGTGTAAATTTACTTGCAAATGTGAATTAAAATAATAAGCAATTATTTTATTAACAGCCACAGGAAAATAACCTATTGACAAGAGTCAACATAAACAGACATATCTAGCAAAGGGTGGTGAAACTGATACTTTCTGCGCAAATAATTTACATGCTTCATAGTATGCTAATTTAAATAATAAAAAATTCATTTATTGACAGTCACAGTCAATACTCTATTCACAAAAGTCAATATAAATAGATATGTTAACGAAATGGCGGTGAAAATATTGTTTTCAATAGTTTCCAAACATTTGTTTAACTTATTTGCCACTTAAAATGTGAATTACAATAATCAGCTAATAATTAACTGAGAGTCACAGAATTGTAGCTCACTTACAGAATTTAACATAATAGATATGTCAAATAGAAGGGTGATAAATATTACTTCGAACCGAATAATGGAATTTTAATTCGTTTGGAACAATATTTTAACTGAGATAATATAATATTAATTTTTTGACAATCACAACAGCTTATTGACAATCACAACAGCTTATTGACAGAAGATAACATAGATAATTACATCCACCAAGAGGTGGTGATAATATTACAGTATGTGCTAATAAAACATTGCACAATTTACTTGCAACTTAGTATTTTATTTAAAACAATACAGAATTGATTTATTGGCAGTCATAGAAGGATACCTAATTATCAGAGGGCAGCATAAATAGATATTTCAGTCAAACGATAATGAAAATATGACTGTATGTAATAATACAAGTTAATAAATTTGTAATCTTATTGACAGTCACAGCACAATAGCCTATTGACAGAAGTAAAACATAACTAGGTATGTTAACGAAATGGTGGTAAAAATACTATTTTAAATACTGTTAAGAATTTATTTAACTTATTTGTCACTTAAAATGTGAATCAAAATAATCAGCTAATAATTAATTGACAGTCACAGAATTGTAACTCTCTTACAGAAGTTAACATAAGAGATATGTCAATCAGAAGGTGATAAATATTACTTCGAATTTAATAATGGAATTTTAATTCGTTTGTAAAAATATTTTAACTGAGATAATATCAAATTAATTTATTGACAATCACAATAGCCTATTGACAGAAGTCAACGTAAATATATATATGTAAACCAAATGGCGTTGAAAATATTATTGGAAAAGGCTTTAAAACTTCTGTTAAATTTCTTAGCAGTTCAAAATTTGAATGAAAATAATCAACTATTAACTTATTGACAGTAACAGAATAATGGCATATTGACAGTAGACGGCATCAACAAATGTGTGAACCAGTAGACGGTGAAAATTATCGTGCATATACCAATACATATAAGTTGTTTGCACCATAGTATGTTAATTAAATTAACAAGAACTAATTGATTAATAAATCTATCGACTGAAGTTGTATACATATAGCAAGGAGAATTGTGATAAGAATATTACAGCACGCACTAAATGAAATTACTTTAAATTTAATTATTTGTTTAGGAATATTAAAAACTAATCTATGTCAAGTCCGGGTTTTACTAATATTACAACGGTTACTAAAAAATCTGTATACAGAACAGAAAGATGTAAGGAGTGACTCAGAAAGCCCAAGTATTACATGGAATTAATATTGAGCAAACTATTCTTGTGTCAGTATTTGATGATATTGTTAAGGGTTTCGTTTTAGGGGTTTATTTCGGCAACTTTTTAACGAACTGTCTCCTCCTGTTTATTTGTGTACCACTCTATTCTTTATGGCAAATTGCCGTTCGTGACTTAAAACGCTCGCAGACGAAATTTCATCCCCTTTTGATGTTCGAGCCTGTATTCTGCGGCGAAACGCTTTACTAACAAAGTTAAATTGAAGATTCTCAAAAACCATAAAACTCGTTTGTTTAGGGAGTATCGAGCCGAATAAACCGCTCGTTTAATAGAAACTGAGCGGCTCTGCAGTTGCAGCGCTAATGAGAATTGCTTTACAACCGCCTTTAATTTATTTGGTTAGCTTAAAGCACGCAAAGAATTAAGATCTAAATTGCGGGTGTGTAATTATCTTCACGCTAGGATGCTCTCGTCTTAGTTTTAGTGCAGTCGATAAACAGGAAACGTTTTCGTGGTTGGCAGCTTCCTCTGTGGGAGGCACCGATAAAGCACAGTGTCTCTAACAATCGCTCCTGTCTCGCGGCTACGAAGCTCGCACTAAGTATAAATTTAAAGCGCACATGACACATGTTGTTCAAGTAATACCACCGCTCCAGCACGACTTGAAATCTTCAAACGTTTGCAGCCCTTTTAAGCCCCAAGGAAACTGTAATGCGCGATGATTCGATTTCATACATCAAGAAGTTGCTATAAAACTGTGATTTAGTGCACGTCTTCGGGGGTTATTTTCTTGTACAGATAAGATATTACATCGTACTCTTTTGATCATTCAACGTCAAAGCCATATCTGTTGTACTTTTTGCGCTATATGAGATATATGGCTTAACAGAAATAAGTGCCGTACTAATAGAACAATATTTCCACCTAATATTTTAGATCGACAGTTTTTAAACCCTATATTTAATACAGATCTGAATCAAGATGAATATAAGGGAAAGGCATCGGGTTATCTAAAACCTCGCGGAAGGGGAGCTTCATATGGAGAAAACATCAAAAGGTGATAAAGACGAACGATAGATAGTGCAACAAAATGTACATAGAGAAATTGTGGATCCAGGAAGTAAACATACAATTACGTCAAAAAAATTGAAAATGAAGGAACATATAGAACGCATAAGGACAAAGGAAAAAACAAGAGACTGAGACAGAAGGCAGCTGGGTTAGAAACCAAAATAGTAAGAGGCAGATATATGCCCTGGATAAATGTATAATGAATTTCACACAGAGATAGTTCCAGAAGCTCGTAAAACATTACCGTAACAAATGAAAACGGAAACGAGTTTCCTTCTAATGGAAATTGCAGTGAGAACCATGGAGATATGGAGAGCTGCAAGAAATTACTCACTAAACAGAAATAGGGTTACAGTTATAGCTGAAAGCAGGAGCAACAATAGCACGGCAAATTTTACAGGAAATTGCAAACAGATACCGATATAGAAATTCATATGTTAAAATAGCATCAACGACATTGATAATAGAAACATCAAAACAGACAAAGCCACATCTACACGAGAAGATATCAGGGAAATATCAAACTAGCAAAAAATTGCTTATAAAGATGCACACGTATAAACAAATGCACATACCAAACGTGGTTTGAGCGATAATTATAGAAATAAACTTCCCCGTTAGAGGGGATAATAATAAACAAATTCATAAATTGTTTAACCAACACGAAATCAAATGAAATTATACCAAACTTTTTGCAAATCTCCGGGTCGCTATTATAATTGGACGAACTGTGTAAACTTGTGTAGCTGGTAACAAAGCAGAGACACACACAAAGAAAAACATAGGGAAAATCAAGAAAATTATTATATGGAAATTATTTAGCAAAATTCATTTCTAAATTATTAGTGCTTTTCCTTGAATGACACTAAATACGCAAACTTTGCTTGAACCCAATCCTGTCTTAAATTTTGTAATCAGCCAGTTTTGGGGCGATCGACGTGGGAGCACGTAACGAATTTTCAGAAACAAAAACTGTGAACTCATGGTCCACGAGTTCGTTAAACCAAATTAGTGCAGTTAAATGTTGTTTGTTGTACCCAAATCTCGGCCACACGTTAGTAAATTCAGCTCTCAATACTTCTTTACAATCAAGATGCACCATTAATTGTTTATAAAACTTGTATGAATAATATTAAGATCCTAACCTCCAAATGGTCTCATATTAAAGTTCCGAATTAGAGTTTCTTCTTTTAAAATCTATTGTTTTTATTTCAACGTATCGAAGCACCTCCTTTTAATTTGATTTTATTTATGTTTAGTTATTTTTAATTATATCTTGTAGATTCCAAGTTTTCAACAAGTTCTATTGACGTTTCTGTCAACTTGTCAAAATATATTATCGGCCAGCCTTCAGTAACTGAATTTAGATAAAACAAATGAATCGACGCCAACTTTCTATTTTTCCATGAAATTGGAACTTTTCGGAATTTTTCACTAATTATCGATCTTAAGTAAAAACAATTCGAATATGTAAATAAACATTAACATAATTGTTTGAATACACTAAATACAGACTTCGCGGATCGGCAAAAATAGCGTGCTTTAGACTTGGTGGTCTAAGTGCAATTAAGTGGTTTTTCAAGACAGAATTCGTCGTTTTCTGGCTAGTTACCTAGCAACCCAATACATACTAACGAATTTTTAAGCGTCCCCAACTTGCTCAACCAATCAGAATAGATGCACTATATTAATTAAAAATATTTAAATAGTATAATACCATTTTTATCACTCATATTACAATAAAAAGAAAATTACCTGGCATATTTTTGATAATGCATTTAGAAATTGACAAATAATTTATCGTTAAATTATAAATAAATTATTAAAAACAACTTCATAATTATTCAAATTTAACAGAAAACTTCCTCACATATATCAGAACATTACTACAAACATTTTTCTTAAAAGAAGACTATTATATTCACAAATTTACATATTTGTAGGAAGCTGTCAAAATGGTTACATATTTACTCATATTTGTTAAATTACAGCGCAAGAATGCACAAACAAGGTTGAAAAGTATCTTGTATGCCTTTCTGAAGATGAATATAAACCAAAACAATCAGCTTTGCAACTGAGGGTTCAAGTAACACAGTTCATGAAGCAAAACCAAATGATCGGAACTACTGATTTACATCGTATTTGATTTATATGTGGTTAAACCACTCAAACACTTAGAAACACAAATAAAGTTAAACTCACAGAAAGCGAGGAATATAATCAATAAAATGGTGAGAAATAAGAAATCACTGGATGAGATCGAAACGGAAATACAGACACATTTAGAGAAATTCAAAATGCAACAAAAATTTAAATAAGAAGTTAGTAATAGAGGCAGCGATAGGCGGAGAGGAAGACAGTAACAGAAGAACCGCAAACAACTGATAAATATACAAGAAAGCAATTCGAAGAACACGGAGAGATAAGTAAAGAGGGGGATGAGAGAGAAAGACAGAGAAAGAAAAGGAGAGAAAGAGGGAGTTAACAGAGAGAAAGAACAGGAGAGAAGAACGAAGAGGAGAGAAGAACGAACATAACTTAAATAGAGGAGTGGATGAGGATTGGAGAGAGAAAAGGAGCGAATATCTCTGCAACGTGAAAGAGAGAAATTAATGAATCAATGACGACAAACACTGATGCTGATTTTAGCGTCCTACTCATATACTTAATACAAGGCGGATAGAAAATTATTTGAAATTTTGAACCATGTTAACTTAATTCTGTATAAAGAAATGCATATCGCATACCGTAAGTGGAAGAGCAAATAATTGGGATGAACATGTCAAATTCGAATAAGTCCAATGTTAGAATAATTAATTTCAAAAGAAGAAACTCTAATACGGAATTTTACCATGAGACAATTTGGTGGTTAGGACCTTAACGTTATTCATACAAGTTTTATAAACAATTAATGGTGCATCCTGATGTATTGAGAGCTGAATTTACTTACGTGTGGCCGAGATTTGGATACAACAAACAACATTTTACCATATTTTCTCGTCAATTAACAGAGGCCATCATCTTTCTTACTGCACAGGGGGGTAGAACGTTTAAAAAAGTTAATTACAGCACAACAGCAAGGAAATACTTAAATTATTTAGGGAAATTTTGACAAACGAAGAAACTCTTTATATTATCATAAAACACCCTAATTGCTTTAAGAGGTCTAAAAACTAGAATTGCAAGAAAGCATGAGTAATCTAAGAAAATTAGAAAATAAGATGATGAAGATAAGATGAAGTAAATAAAGAAAATATTTATAATTTAGCTTAACTGATTTATTGTTAAAATATATTATTGTTGTGATAATGATGTAGACAGATTTCGTCATTAACGTTTGTTTCGCTAATGGACAGCACATTCGAATTCGACATCTTTTTTGCTAACATCATAAACAAAATTCAGTGAAGCTAAAGTCAGGTAACCCGACGGGCGAAACTTGCTTCATCTTCCATTAATACTATACCTATTCAGTAATTTATAATTTTGTAACCTGTAAAAGCACGTTTGTCTGTTACAAAATCAACTTAAAGCGAAATGCTTCACAAACATAGATAACTTCAGTTAATCTCTGAAAAGTTCGGGCAGTTCAAAATCTTCTGGAAACTTTACAGTAACCCGGTATATTAATATAAAGCAAATCGTGAACTCCCTGTCCATTAATGTTTAACTAAACGATCAATATCATGGCTTCTTCTTACATTCATCAATTCTCTAATATTCATCTAACCCGGGATCTAACCCATTTTCTGCCCCAATTCTCGTAAGAGATGAATAGGTAACTTGATATTAAACTTAGCAAACAAAACTCCTTAACGGAGAACCCGTGAATGAAAATAGATTTAATATCAGATTTCCCTCGAAGTTTGCTGGAGTTCCCTTGTAAAAAATTCCCTATTTGCCAGATTTTACAAATTTCTGATGGTGCAGCATTCCCAAACCCACATAAAGCAATGCGGAAAAACGAGGACTTTTCGAGAGTTATTCGCAGTAATATCCGCAACAATGGATACTGCGGTCAGGAGAAAATTTTAATAAGCGGTTTCTGGAAGGATGCGATATTTCAATTATTTTTTATGTTGGCTGGGAACTGCCGGAAGTATTTTGTCACGTCAATAAACTCAGCAAGAGTAGTTATTTAGGGAAATGCGTCTTAAAAGTTTCATTTTGACAAAATAAAAATATTACTTGGGTAAATTAAGAACTTTTGCTACAAGAAACGTCCATTAGCAGTTATCTAAACCATATTCCTTGGAAGTTTAACGGCAAAAATCAAGAAATCGCCTTAGCATTTTTCAAGTTCATCAGGAAATGCCGGCGAACTTTCAACTCGCTATGCAGGAAGGTAGACAAATATTGGAATTAACTTTCTAGACCGAAAGGTTTGCCGAGCAAATTAATTTCCAAGTTAAACACAGCATGTAGAGTTGAATTTTATTACGCTAATCTGCTTGCTTCTTAGCTGTTGTTAAATTTAATGTTTTGCTCTTCCTCATACATTATTACAAAGGTTCAGCCCATTTCGGAAGATAATGGAACATCAGTGATGTAGGGCTGAAGCTTGCTCGCCGGAATAAATTAAAACTAACGTAAATTAAAAATTGCGCAATCAGCTAGCGGTTATAATTCACTGACGTTTTGCTTTATTTAAGGAGACATTTCTTCGCACGTACGACCAGAACAAAAAGTTTAAGGAAAACAAATTTTCTTTCGTAATAGAAGACTCTCCTACGCGTTGTCTGAATTTTCAGGCACGCTTGAGAACAAAACACCTCGCAAAAAAAGCGAAAAAGAAATGCAAACCGCATTCTCCAGCATCTGGCGTCGGCATTCATATTTCTAGAAAGTAGTTTTATGACGTGTTTGAAATCAGTTATTTATTTTCTTGTTTTCTACATTTATAACAATAAATTTCAATTGTGTGTATGTAACGTGGCTTTACCGTCGGCATGCAGGCGTATAGCTGTAAATTTTAACAAAAATATCCGCTTCGATACTATAGAAAACTAAGCAAGTAGTACATAAAATACTATATAATCACAGATATCTCCAAAACATTTGGTCGTAATTAGTGATCGGCTAATCTCGAATAAAATCATTTGAAATATTTTATTACGCATATATCTCGAGATACCTCGAGATGCGAGTAATTCATTCGAATGATAAGAACTTCTCAAATAAGTTCTCTTAGCGACACGCGCATAGCGAATGAAATTATTTAAAATACTTGATTTTGCGTGCAACTCCGAGATGAGAGTAAAATTCATTCAAATGATAGAAACTTCTCCAATGACGTTCGTTAATGGCGTGTGCGTCTCGAATGAAACAATTCGAAATATTCGATTATGCGTGCATCACCGTGAGGCTATTAATTCATTCAATTGATAAAAACTTCTCCATCGATGTTCGTTTAGTGGTGCGCGCATCTCGAATGAAACTATTCGAAAATTTGATTATTCATACATCACCGAGATCCTGTTAATTCATTCCATTGATAAAAACTTCACGACTACGTTCTTTCAGCGACGCGCGCAAATTTAATTAAATATTTCGGAATATTCCAATACGCATTCATCCCCGAGATGCTAAAATATGACAAAAATATATTCGAATGATAAAAACTTCTCCAACGACGTTCGTTTAATGGCGCGCGCATCTCGAGTGAAACAATTCGAAATATTAGATTAAGCATGCACTTCCGAAATGCGGGTAATATACATTCGAACGATAGAAACTTTTTCAACGACGTTCCCTAATGGGGCGCGCATCTCAAATGAAACAATTCGAAAAATTTGATTATTCGCGCATCACCGGGATCTTATTAATTCATTCGATTGATAAAAGCTTCTCGCATACGTTCTTTTAGCGACGCAGGCATATTGAATGACATAATTCGGAATATTCGATTATGCATGCATCTCCGAGATGCGGGCAAAATACATTCGAATGATAGAAACTTCTCGAATACATTCTTTTAGCGACGCGCGCATATGAATGAAATCATTCGGAATATTCCATTATGAATGCATTTCCGAGATGCCAGTAAAATATATTCCAATGATGATAAAAACTTCTCCAATGACGTTCGTCTAGTGGCGCGCGCGTCTCGAATGAAACAATTAGAAATATTCGATGATTCATGCTTCAATGAGATGCGAGTATTCATTCGAATGATAGAAACTTCTCGAATACGTTCTTTTAGCGACGCG
The DNA here is from genome assembly GCA_014611495.1 of Limonius californicus. Lineage (NCBI taxonomy): Eukaryota > Metazoa > Arthropoda > Insecta > Coleoptera > Elateridae > Limonius > Limonius californicus. The sequence goes on along the minus strand of JABXWE010032526.1, from coordinate 18,140 downwards.
CCCATAGGAATAAAATCATTCGGAATATTCCATTATGAATGCATTTCCGAGATGCCAGTAAAATATATTCCAATGATGATAAAAACTTCTCCAACGACGTTCGTCTAGTGGCGCGCGCGTCTCGAATGAAACAATTAGAAATATTCGATGATTCATGCTTCAGTGAGATGCGAGTATTTATTCGAATGATAGAAACTTCTCGAATACGTTCTTTTAGCGACGCGTCCATAGGAATGAAATCATTCGGAATATTCCATTATGAATGCATTTCCGAGATGCGAGTAAAATATATTCCAATGATGATAAAAACTTCTCCAACGAAGTTCGTCTAGTGGCGCGCGCTTCTCGAATGAAACAATTAGAAATATTCGATGATTCATGCTTCAGTGAAATGCGAATATTCATTCGAATGATAGAAACTTCTCGAATACGTTCTTTTAGCGACGCGCGCATATGAATGAAATCATTCGGAATATTCCATTATGCATGCATCTCCGAGATGCGAGTAAAATATATTCGAATGATAAAAACTTCTCCAACGACGTTCATTTAGTGGCGCGCGTATCTCGAATGAAACAATTTGAAATATTCGATGATTCATGCTTCAGCGAAATGCTATTAATTCATTCGATTAATAAAAGCATCTCGGATTACTTCTATTTTGTTGTTCGGCTGGAAATCTAAATATCGGCTGTATATAATTCGAGTTGTATTCGAATGAATTTGTATTTCGAATAGATACTAAAAGAGAAACTACAAAATAATATAATTTACTTGCTTTGTCTGATGGGGTCGCATGTCCAGTTGCGTTAGCAAAATCAGTTTCTATAATTTCGAGCAGAGCATATTTAAGGTAAGATTATTTATTATTTTTTAGATTGATTATTATTCAGTTAAATAAATTATTGTCATAAACCAGATAAATAAATAAAACAACTCCAGCAATTTATGTAACTGTTTAAAAATATCAAATAAACCTATAGTCATTGGATCTTAATCGTTACGATCAGCTGTAAGCTATCCGGGTTCTGATATACATTTCCGTTTAAAAAATTTAGTAGCAAAATTGGTCGTCATGACTACGCTTATGAAGATATAAACTATTAATCAATTATAATAAAATAGTTAGAAATATTATTAATATTTAATATCTCATAATGTCACACGGAACACCATCAAACGGCATTTACTATCAGAATAATCTTACAGTGTGACGAAACTTAAATAAATACAGAACGGAACCAAGTTGAAATTCGGAAAAACAATTCGAAATTAGAGAGGGAATGCCAGGCAGTCATAATTCGAAAGGCAGGATGCGAAGCATTGCTCCCATTACCGAAATGCGTGCACATTTTAGATTCAAATGATCAATTCGAATGAATATCTCGAGTATTTAATCATTCGATTATTTAAATCATTCGAATACTAATCATTCGATTGTGCGCACTAAGCTTATATTTTTTACTTTTACATACGCCTGGGCTGCAGATGTGTTGTGATCGCAAAACTTTTCGGTTTTTTGTCGAAGTTGTAACAGATTAAGCATTATATCTTTACTTTGCTATTTTGTGTATTTCACACTACAGTGTTCTTTCGGAACTGTCAACGCAATTACTTCTATATTCCATATTCATTTTACACTGTAGAAGCGCCAAATATATATTTCCTGAACAACTGCAAATTGTTAAATTATCAAGAAGCTCGTCATCTGCTTTGCATAATTCGAGAAAATAAAACATTAGAGGCAAACGAAGTGGAAACATCTACGACTGTAGAATTCGCAAAGATAAACAATATCTTACGAAAATAGATAAAGGAAGTTAGAAGGAACAAACTCGATACTTAGTAAAAGTTATTCAAGACAACAAAAATATAAAGGAAGTACGGCGAAATGTAGCAGAACTGCAAATTAACATAATTAAAAACAGGAAAATAAAGTCGGACGCAGAGATAAAATATTTGGAATAACTGAAGTGTTCTACAAAAATCTGTTTGGCGGCCGTTCTCCCTCGCAAGGCAATGGCGAACCAGCGAGGTATTCTGCCTAGTAAATCTTCTCCGATGTAGAAGTGTTTACACTTCCCGTGGTTCGGAGCCTACGTTAAGCTGTAAGTCCTCTATGTTTACGGCACATTAAAACGCGCACCACGGGCATAGAAGAGAAGGTCGCTACATCTCGTAAGAGATAAAGCACGCGAAGAAGAGAAGTATAACCACAATTTCACGCAATACGACAATTGTTTGATACAAAATATTCAGCACTTTCTGTTATATGTGGAGTAGACAGCTCTACCAAATAGATCTGCTTCGCACACATAACCACGGTTTTTTTTAAATAGATAAACTCCTAAACTTTTCTCCCGCACATAAGTCAAATTTTAGTCCCAGATACTACAGTTGGCTTCATTAACATTAATGTCCGCCGCAATTATTGTTTTTAACACAAGTTGCAACAGAAAAATGCTGAAATTCAAGGAGTTTGCTTTAAAATGGTTACAATTGTCGGTAGGGGTCATATTCTTAATTGAATTCGCGAATTGGATTGCGTTAATGCATTTAATACTTTATTAAATGACTTCTGTTAGTTTTCTTTTGCAATTTGAGTCTCGCGAAATTTAAATAACTTAGTTTGACTAATGTGACATATTTACGTAAGACTCCAAAGGGTTCCAATTTTGTAGTGCTATTTCAAGTAATTATGATGTATATATTTATGAAGTGTACTCATCATCAAAGTAAACTTTGTCCACATTCTAAATGGTTAGGTGCAGCTTCTACAGCATAAATATTTTAAAAGTGTTTTCTAAATGAAATTATCATTTGCGGAAAAACTCGCTAATATTCCCGTTGCCACTGAAATTTCATTTGCAGTAGCATTAAGCAACTATTTTAAGAAAAAGATTAACTTAGCAGTTACTACTAAACTATAAAATACATATTAAATTTGGATAGCTTAGTTGGTAGAGCGTTTGCTTTCTAGGCAAAACGTCGATTATGGTTTGGGGTCAACTCCTCAGCAATACCACGTACCAGCGTATAAAACTCTTATGCTGTAACCCTCCAAACACAACCGTGGGATCTTAGTAATATAAACATTCACTGAAATTTCTAACGTTTGCATTCAACATTAAACTGTAGGCCCCCCTTAGCGCTGCGGAGAAACACGTTGTAGAGAAAAGGCATGTCGAACCGTGAAACTAAGAAGGCTATTGCTAATGATGGTGTCGACAACTTCTGCTTTATACAGTTAACGTTTTCTCCACATCTTTAGGATCACCCTGTATATTTAAAACTTTTGAATATATGTAGCTGAACCCGTGAGCAACACACTACGCCCTGTTTGGTAACAAATAATAAAAAATAATAAATTAACTCCTAATGGAACATTTGTATAATGTATTGGATGTACATGCTTTACACCTCCTGGAAGTACATGAGCTGATAGCTTAAAAGTTTTAAATTATAGGATTCTTAGACATTGGATCTGATGCGGTGGGCTAATTGCATAGCCTTCCAAACCACCCGACTTAACTCCTTCCTATTTTTATTTACGGAGCCACGTAAAGAAGATTGTTTATGGATAAGTGCTTGACACTGAGGTCGAGCTCTGACAAGACACATTTGATATGTATTTACAATAATTTAAAAGTCTTTAAGAGTATTACAAGCATTAATGTGGCAAACATGGGCCTGTATTTTCACAGAACGAAGGTATTTTAATCATTTATTGTAACTCCTATTTATTATTATTATTTAGTTGTTATTGCCCTAATAATTTTGCTTAAGGAATTTTGGATATACAAGGTGTGTGAATTATGTAATGAGAATGATCTTTCCAATTTTTTTATTTGAATAAAATTACAATTCAACATTGTATCCTTCGAAGTAACTGCCTTGGGAAACCACACAGCGCTGGAGACGGTTCTTTCACTCCTCCTAGCTGTGGTGGAACTAGGATACTGGTATAGCCTTCAGCTGGTCGGTTATAGCCGTTTGAATGTTTTCCAGTTCTCAAAATGACGTCCCTTGAGGTGATTTCAGTCTCGGGAAGAGGAAAAAGTCACAAGAACTCAAGTTGGGCGAATAAGGAGACTGTTTATTGAAATTGCTGTGTGATAAGGCGCATTGTCGTGATGCAACACCCAGTTGTTCTTGATGTTCGGTCTTACACGCATGACCCCTTTTCGAAGTCTTTCAAAAACCTCCCGTAAAAGTATTGATTAACCATTTGGCATTGAGGCACAAACTCTTTGTGAACGATTCCCTGGCTATCAAAAAAGCAAATCAGCATGCATTTGATCTTCGACTTTCTCATTCTTGTTTTTTCTGGCCTTGGAGAGGTTGAAGTGTACCAATCCATGCTCTGGCGCTTCGTTTCCGGATCATATTCAAACACCCAACACTTGTCACCAGTAATGACACGTTCCAGATAATGGGGATCTTTTTCAATCGATTCCAAAAAATCAAGGCACCTTTCCCTCCTGATGTCCTTTTGGTCCTGCGAAAGGTTTTTCGGAATTATTTTTGCGCAGATTTTTCTTATCCCCAATTCATTGGTCAAAATGTGATGAACGGTGGTGTGAGTCAAATTCAACTCTTCCACGATCATTCTGACTGCCAACCGACGATCTGAACGCACAAGATCGCGGACTCTGCCGACATTTTCATCGGTTCTTGAAAATAAAGGCCTACCGCTACGAGGTTCATCTTCAATCGACTCTCTTCCTTCTGAGAATGCCTTCAGCCACCGAAAAACCTGGGCCCTTGACAAAACACAGTCTCCGTAGGGCTGCCGAAGTTTCCGTTGCACTGTGCCCAAGTCTAAAGCAAAATCTAATAGCACACCGTTGCTCGAAATTGAAGTCACTCATTTTCAGAACGCACTAGAAAAAACTGTTTCACGAAAAAATCGCTATGGACAACCAAATGACTCTAGCGAATTCAAACTCGTACTAAAGGCGTATCACATGTTCACCTGCCGCCCCTTCCACTCCCACGTCCCCAGTGCTGCCAAATCGAACGCTACGCTACCAGTCCCATTAATTAATTTACAAACCTTTACAAACCCTAACATGCTATCGCAATTTTTGCGCCATGTTCTAAGATCACTCTGTATAATGTTGATATTTCTATAATAATATAATGATAAGACGTTTTCTAACGCTAAAGCCCTTAACACTGTATATAAAAGCGGCGTTAATATACATTCAGTTTTTTTACTATCGAATAAACTGTGTGATTTTTAAATAGATAAATATGTTCCTCACATAACTAATTAGGCAGATGAAGTATATTTCAAAATGGCCCTAGAGCATTAAATTCCTCGAGTAGTATAGTATACATCCCTGTTTTCTATTATATGCTATAATTTCTTTAATTTTCATTTATTTGAACCTTCGCATGGATTATATTTCTTAAAACTCAGTAAACTATTTTATTTCAGTTTATATATAATTAAAATCGTATTTTATCTATTAAATATCCGATGAAACATTTAATCCTGCAGCTAGTGTTTGCTCTAGTTTTAAACGCACTGGTACTTTTGTTTTGCCGCATTTTCTGCCAGGTTACCGATACAATAATTAATCGGAGAATGATGTAATTGTAAACATTTCTTTGTTGGTGAGAGCAACCACCGCACATTTGGAATTAAATTATGACACATTTACTATTTTTCTCAATGGTAGGTAACAGTTATTTTAAGATTTGTGACATGCTACCCTCTAACTCTATTGTTATTGTTTTATACTTCCCAGATATTACGTTTTACGGATATTTCACTAATCAGAAAAGCTGGTTATACCGAGTTTTATTCTAATTTAGTAACTACCTAAGTCCCTTAACAAACAAATAAACTGCATCGAGGTTTGAGTTGTATAGAATACAAATTGGCGTATCTGCTAAGTAATCACGTAAGTGTTGATTTTTTCGAAATCCAACCACGCTAAAAAAACTTATTTTGCCACCTTATGTATTTTGCTCCTTTACTTTCTTTAGCTAAGACGGACTCGATTATATAAGATTGTACAAGTCTAAACCTTCGATGATATTTAAATGTTTATAGCAAACTTTTCACCAAAGTTGTTGGTGTTCGCCAGTAACAACAAATTTAAGCAACATTTTATAAATACAATTGAATAATACAAAAACGTTTAGATTTAGTATGTATGGCGCCAGTGTGGTCAAGTTCTTAGCGTACTGGGCCCGGTGGGAAAGATCCGGAATTCAAATCTCCGACTCGATGCCTGACGGATGACCCACCCAATTGCTCTAAATAATTAGCTACCTGCGTTGGAATGGCCAAGGAATAACAATGCGGTTGTCTAGTGCGTGATGCCCACCGGACCACCATTATTATTATTATTATTATTATAACTCTGCGTCTTTAGTGTTCCCATAAGGTGTGAATATTGTAAGGTCCAGGCAAAGTATTAAACTTGTTTTATATCAGCCCATATAATTCTTCCCAATTCTGATCTAGAACAATTTTAGATAGCCTAAAAATGGCTTCGATATAAATTCCGTCAGTTCTAATAGTTCCCCTTATTCGTTCCTAGGATTTGTTTTAAGAATGACTCGTGCAGAAGTTTAATTCGAGCGATTGAGTTCTTCCCAGCGATATGTCCTCGCTCAAATGGAGATATTTAAGGTCAACTTGGCAAGTGTCCTAACTGCAAAATATAAGTAGAAAATGTTCACCCAACGGGATAAAAATTTAAAAGCAGTAATTTCTCGTCCATCGACTCCTCTCCTGTTCAAGATAAATGTAAATGGGATGGCTTCACTGTATCCACCTGTCTCGCTCTCCAGTATTGGTGGTAAATGGATTAGAAACGGGATAAGTGATTCCGGGACATCATGCAGCCTCAAAATACGCAGACAAAAGGGGCTGCAATTCTGGCCAAATCTTGCAGAAAACGGGTGAAATGTCGTCGCGTGAGATTTAGTCACCCTTTTAAAGCAAAGCCGCTTTCTGCTACATCTGTACGATTCGAATGCGCTTGCATGTATTTCAGCTGAAATCCTATTGTGATGCAATTTATGGACCAAGTGCATGTTTATCTTGCTGTGTTCTATTCATAATTCCTTAAGCGTTGAAAACTGAAATAGTAGGATTATGAGGGGGTGGCAAATAGGCGGAGATTACATGTGATATGGGATTAACGAATCCTCATAGAATTTCAAATAATATATTCTGGTTCACTTTAAATTTACATACGCCTGGTCTATATACAACCCAAATCACATATCTTTCTAATGCAAGCCACACCATTGTAGCTATTACAGTATTATTATTAAGTAGATTATATTTAAGAATAGCAACTACTTTTTTAAATACTGAGAAATGATTTCAATAAACCGCATTGTTTAATTTAATTTTATTACATTTGGTATTCGTTTAAACAACTGTGGTAATTGGTACTAAATGTGGGCCACACAATAGTGGCTATTTCATTAATTCCGTAGAGTATAATTTGTGATTCCATTAAAACAAAAAGTGTGGAAAAATATTAATTATTTCTATATGAAAGATCATCAAATTAACGCCAATACGTAATTATGGTAAATGAGATTTGTAGTCTGTTTCAAAAAGAGTAGATCTTCCGCATTTCATCCGAATAGCCTACAAACTATTATAGGTATCGCATATTTCGTTAGATTTGATAAATAGTGTACACTTTGGGTTAAACCAAAGTAATTACATGTAATCACAGTGCAGATTATTTAATTTATTAAAATGTGTATTGAAGGTTGTTTAAAAAGAGTAGCGCTATGAAATCTTCATTCGAATATGGACAACACTATTGCAGCTATTACAGTAACTCTACAAATTTGAGTCATTAAATAACAATTTATACTGTAGCAGCAAGACAAGCATTTATTGTTATTCGCCCTACAGAAACTTTTTGTTTAATAGAATTATTTAACCTAATTAAATAAACTTTGCGGCGACATTTTCTTCCGAGCCACACCATTGTAGCTATTACATTAATTCTATAGAATTTTTAATTATGGTACCGAACATCAACATTTAAGTAAAAACTCAATATTTTTCTGAAATAACAATCACATTTTCACTTTTATTTGTATTGCCTCGTATTTTCAGTCTATAACCAGACATATCTTTATGTTTTTTTTTCTTAATATGGAGTCAATATTTACCTGTATGTCAGCGCTTATGATAATTTCTTTTTTCGAATTCGTAATGGAAAAGAGCATACTATATTGTGAGAAAATCGTAAAGAAATGTGTTAGTTTTTTGTTAGCAACAAAATCGTAGAGAAATGTGTTAGTTTTCTTGTTAGCAACACTTTTCTTCTTAGCAACACTTTTTTTTTATTTACTCGTCGTTATAATGTTTTGTTACCATGTTAGCAACACTTTTAGTATATGTAATCAAGGAAGCAACACAGTATCTTGCTTGATTAAATTTTATGACAAATTTTAAAATATGTTATGTCAAATTTTAAATTTTTATTTATCCTTTTCCATTAAGTATACGAAAAAATGGGATGTTTTACACGTTTGAAAAGTGTTTCTTCCATGCTCGTGCAAATTTAATTGACTCGCTTCGCTGCGCTCGCTCGTTAATTAAACATTTGCACTTGCTGGAAAACTGACACTTTTCTAAACTTGTAAAACAATCTACTATTTCTTCAAATTACAATTTTTTATTCTCTGCTTGGATGTCACTTGTCAATGACAATATGTCATTTTTGATTTGGTTATTCGGGGGTGATTCAGTATATAGTTCGAGCCTATTATTTGGAAAATAGGCAATCCAAACTACATATCACAAGCTACTGTGATATCTATATTTTTGTTCACGGGCTTATAAATCAGATATGACTATTTGATAAGCTTGACAGTTTACATGATACTACGCGGAGGCGCCATCTTGCTCATGCCACAAATGCAATCTTATACTTAAATCCACTTGGTCAAATAAGTGTGGCAATGTGCCACGAAGAAATCAGAAGCAGCATTATCTGCAATCGAATACATATTGCTCAAACTTTGTTTGAGTGGTATGAGCTCTACTTAACTCAGTCTACTGTAAATATAGTCAAATGGGCATCTCTCATTCATAACACCTCCAATAAAAGTTTAGACATCCTCGTATCTTGCAGTGTGTATATTGGGTTGCCTGTATTTCAAATGACAAGCTTGAATGACATAGTTTGCATTGAAGTTATTATTGATAAAAGAACGCGCTCTTCCATATCACAATGACCGATGGTTGAACATCTATACCTTCAGCCAATATTATACACAAAATATTAGAAAAGAATTAAGAAACTAAACCAAACAAATATTAATCACAACTAAAGGAGCCACAAACACGCGAACATAGTATAGTTTTGTTTCACAGAAGTGAATAAAGAATACGGTAGATACGTGTAAAACGCAAACATTTTACGTTTTATGTATTTTCTCATTTAGGATTCTTTTAAAAGTGAACAGGAAAATTTTTTTAGAAGAAATGAGATTGTTACAAATCTGTTCAGTATGGTTTGCACACTATGCATTCACTTTTAGTAGATCTGTTTATATAACATGAAAAATTTGATTTTAATCGTTTTATTTAAATACGATTGCAGAGATTAAAATGGAATGTAAAATCTAGTAGGCGATGTAAATCTACCCATTCACATAAGCCATTTCTGTGAATGAGATGCCAAATTCAGATAACAATGTAAATCTGCACATTTACATAAATCATCACTGGAAATAAGATATAGAATTCAGTAGGCAACGTAAATCAACACATTTACATAAGCCATGACTGTAAATGGGATGCCAAATTCAGTAAACAATGTAAATCTACACATTTACATAAATCATCACTGGAAATAAGACATAGAAATTAGTAGACAATGTAAATCAACAAATTAACATAAGCCATCACTGTAAATGGGATGTAAAATGTAGTACACAATGTAAATCTACACATTTATTATTATTATTTATAAACCATCATTGGAAATAAGATATAGAATTCAGTAGGTAACGGATATCAACACATTTACATAAACCATCACTATAAAGAGGATCTACCCATTCACATAAGCCATTACTGTGAATGAGATGCAAAACTCAGTTAACAATGTAAATCTGCACATTTACATAAATCATCACTGGAAATAAGATATAGAATTCAGTAGGCAATGGAAAACTACACATTTACATAAGCCATCACTGTAAATGGGATGTAAAATTTAGTACACAATGTAAATATACACATTTACATAGGCCATGTCTGCCAATGAGATGCCAAATTCAGTAAACAACGTAAATCTACACATTTACATAAATCATGACTGGAAATAAAATATAGAATTTAGTAGACAATGTAAATCAACACATTAACATAATCCATCACTGTAAATGGAATAGAAAATTTAGTACACAATGTAAATCTACACATTTACAAAAGCCACGTCTGTCAATGAGATGTCAAATTCAGTAAACAGGGTAAATCTACACATTTGCAGAAACCATTACTGCAAATAGGATATAGAATTCAGTAGTCAATGTAAATTAACACATTTACATAAGCCATTACTGTAAATAAGATATAAAATTCAGTAAAGACTGTACATCTACACCTTTACATAAACCATCACTGTAAATGAGATGTAAAATTCAGTAAAAAATATCAATCTACACATTTGCATCCGCCATAACTGTAAATGAGATGAGAAATTTAGTAAACAATGTAACTCTACACCTTTACATAAGCCATCACTGTAAATGGGATGTAAAATTTAGTAAGCAATGTAAATCTACACATTTACAAAAGCCACGTCTGTCAATGAGATGCCAAATTCAGTAAACAATGTAAATCTACACATTTACAGAAACCATTACTGCAAACAGGATATAGAATGCAGTAGTCAATGTAAATTAACACATTTACACAAGCCATCACTGTAAATGAGATGTAAAATTCAGTAAAAAATATCAATCAACACATTTACATCCGCCATAACTGTAAACGAAATGAGAAATTCAGTAAACAATGTAACTCTACACCTTTACATAAGCCATCCCTGTAAATGGGATGTAAAATTTAGTACACAATGTAAATCTACACATTTACAAAAGCCACGTCTCTCAATGAGATGCCAAATTCAGTAAACAATGTAAATCTACACATTTACAAAAATCATTACTGCAAATAGGATATATAATTCAGTAGTCAATGTAAATTAACCCATTTACATAAGCCATTACTGTAAATAAGATATAAAATTCAGTAAAGACTGTACATCTACACCTTTACATAAGCCATCACTGTAAATGGGATGTAAAATTCAGTAAAAAATATCAATCTACACATTTACATCCGCCATATCTGTAAATGAGATGAGAAATTCCGTAAACAATGTAACTCTACACCTTTACATAAGCCACCACTGTAAATGGGATGTAAAATTTAGTAAGCAATGTAAATCTACACATTTTCATAAGCCATCATTGTAAATGAGATGTAACATTTAGTAAGCAATATCAATCTACACATTTGCATATACCATGACTGTGAATGAAATATAAAATTCAGTAAACAATGTAAATCTACACCTTTACATAAACCATTGCTGTAAATGAGATGTAGCATTTAGTAAACAATATCAATCAACACATTTACATAAGTCATCACTGTAAAAGAGGTGTACAATGTAGTAAACAGTGAAAATCTACATATTTACATCAGCCAAGAGAGTGAAACAATGTAAATCTACATATTTACATAAGCTGTCACTGCAAATGAATGTAAAATTTAGTAAACAATCTAAATCTACACATTTACATAACTGATCACTGTAAAAGAGACGTACAGTGCAGTAAATAATGGAAATCTACAAATTTACATAGTCCATCAATGTAAATGAGATGTAAAATTCAGTAAGCAATGTAAATTTACACATTTACCTTAACCGGCACTGTAAAAGAGATGTAAAATTCAGTAGATAATTTAAATCTACAATTTACATAAGTCATCACTCAAAGTGAGATGTAAAATTCAGTAAGTGATGTATATCTACATATTTACATAAACTATCACTGTAAATGATGTGTAAAATTCAGTAAACAATGTAAATCTACACATTTACTTGGTAAAAGTTTGTTATATTTAGGAATTTGTTGTACATTATCTCCTACTAAAGTGAGTTGACCTGTGTATCAGACACTTCGGTTCTTTTTAGTACTAAGGTTTGGATTGTTAGCAACCTGAAGGTGAAATAATTTCTGAAATGCGAGTATCATACGTTTCCGTCAAACTTAGTGCGTTTACTGAATAACACCACGTGGAAAGTATGTGAAAACTCTTGTTTAATCAGATTTTTTAGTTTAAAACTTTATCTGAAAATCCATTACCATACCCTATCACAAATTGTGTTCGTCTTTCAAACCTTCGCTCGGCGCCACACTTCGTAATTTTTCCCACCCCAGCTAATTTGCATTTTCTGCACATCTACAAACTAGCGAGGAAATAATTTACACATTTTGTACGTTGCATCGAAAACGTGTCCCGAATACTTGCTCTGTTAGGGAACCTTCTTTAACAATAAATTACAGCGTTGAAAATGTCATCGCAAGTAAAAGTAATGATGATTTGATGCGAGCACTTGCTGGGCCAATCAGGGCTTGGTAGACGATGGGCCGGTAAATTAAGGCAGTACGTGAGTGCGCCCTTGCTCCACATTCCCACCCTCAAGGTGGGCAAGTGAACGAAGGGTTATCGGGTGGTAGGTTGTGATTTACTCCCACTACAGAGGATAGTAACGCGATATATTGGTCGATATTGAGAGGCTAACTATTATTTATGAGCCAAACGGGGAATGAAACGTCGTAACTTTATTGGATAATGTGGATCTGTTATCGATTTGATCGAAATATGAAGCGGTATCTGTTACATCTCGCTAACTAGTAAAATACGTTATCACACGTATAGTGGACAATTTATGCTTTGCATTAGAATTCTAAGCAAAATTTGTGCGCTTTAATATAATTTCTTTCTGCAATTTCCTATATTATCAATGCAGGAAATTGATTTCAACACAAAAGTCAAATTTGGGGCTTCAACGAAAACTCGTACGAATAGTATAACTACTAGAATGTACGCTTCGCATTAAGGTCCTGCGCAAAATTAGAGCATTCTATAATAATTTATTTCGGCAATTTCCTGTATTACCAATGCAGGAAATAGAGTCAAGGAAGAAAGTGAATTTTGGGGTTCTAATGAAAATTCACTCGGATTGCCAATGGTAAACTACTAAAATGTGTTATTTAACTACTAAAATTCTAAGAAAAACTGATATTTTTACCGTTTCAAGTCGCACCTATACGGGAGTTGAACCAACTTTGTTGCGTTTCCTCCTTACCCCGATATTCCTGATAAAACACATTTAATGAAGGAAAGTACTTAAAAGAACTGGTCATAAGTTGTCGACAATGGCTATAAATGTATTGATGAAAATATGGAAAGATTAGTATATTTACAACCCAACAACGTTCAAATAAGAACCAGAGTCGGTTGGGTTATAGATTAAATATATACAACAAATATGCTGTAACGATTTCCGCGCCTACTTGAAGGCAACCCTTACTACATATTTAGCTGTTCGTGTATTAGTACAAATCTGTTACATTTCGAAGTTGGCACTTCAGTCAAGCGGCGCAGTATGTATTTGAGTCCCGGAAGTTGGGGGGGGGAAAGAAAATTTTAAAGACGGTTTCCGTACCGTAAATAGGACATTTTGAGTATTGTCGTGCCTGCCGGATGTACATTTGTGAATAGTGATATAATTCTTAGTAAATCATTTATCGATTTGGAATTAATTTTCCGTTTTGCAGTTCACTGCATACAGGAATTCGTTTCTTATATTTGAGGGAAAACAAAGCTCTAAATATTCAATATCCAATTTAGAATTTATTTCGGTCAAGAAGATTTTTTTTATGGTATGCCAGTTTCCATCAACTGGTGAGTTATTTATTGACAGAAAAATTTTGTCCTGTCTTAATTTCCTGAACTTTAATTCTAATATCCGTTGAATTAATTTAGGCAAGTTTGTGCGGCTGGAAATCCCGTAATTAAGGTACGACACAGTAGAAAAATTCTACATTCAAACGCAAGTCGTTCCAATTGATACGCAGACATCGGCGAGTTACCTTGGGAAGGTTTTTCCAAAACCTAGCAGACGCCATCGATAAGGAGCCTGGAACACGGTCGAGTTAATAGCCGTTACCTATTTTAAAAGGGAAGTGCATTTGAATTTGTTTACACTTTAAATTTTCTCACCTTGCCTTTGTATTTACAATTTCATTACCTTCGGTTAAGAGTTAATTAGTTAATTGATTGTGTGTCACTGAATTGTACCATTGGGGTCTAATTGAGGAAATATTTAGATATTAAGTACAATAATTGTAGTATTAAATTTATTGGGGAAACTATTTTACGTACACCATATATAGGGTACTCCGACAGTTGGGATTGTATTGCGTTTTCAAGGTTTATACCGCATGAAATTTTTTCTTTCCTAGGTCGCTTTATGTTTACGCATTATTCTAATCCGCGGAGGCCTCCTACGACGATTAGTGTGCTAAAAATTAATAATTATCTGTTCAGGTAAACGCAATAATTTTCCTCAAATTGTTTGAGTTTCGCCCAAATAATTTCTTTTATTTTCTAAGGACAGATAGGGGACACAAAGGTAGGTGATTATCTATCTTGGGGTCCGACTCCCCATTTTCCACCTCGGACGATGTTAGTAAATTATAAGTTGATGGCGCCTATAAATTAATTGTTTGGAACGTACCCCTTCTTCGATTAGGTTTCCGGGATGCCAACATCTGCCAAACATTGTTAATTTCCTACCTAATCAGAGGCGTAGTTGCAAATTTGATTTTGCACCTCAAACAATATTTTGTATGTAGAAAAGATCAAAGGCGTGACAATGCCTTGAGACCCCCGAACCAGTTGCCTCAAACAGCCACTAGCTACGGCATACGTTAGGATTAGAATAAAAAAGAAAATAAACTACGCAGCCAATATCAGCTGAGATCATAACACAATACTACTGCTAATATTTAATTGCTAAATCAATCGACAACAAGATGCTATTTCATTATTTGATAGCATAACTGCTCATAAATCAAAGCACTTTCGGAAAAATTTGCCTCTGCTTTCAATTTTAAGTATTATTTACTAATACGGATAGTTTCTACCGTAATACGGAGTCGGCTCAGAGAAAACAGAAAGATTGCTTGACTTACGTTAAGTCGACCCCCCAAAGGGAAGAAATAAAGAACGAGGAAAGAACACAGCTACACTGACCACACTGGATTAATTGGTGAGATTATGCAATATTTGAATGGTGTCGTGTTGTAGAATATGGCATGACCATATTGACCAGATTGTGCAATCTGAATAACGAAGAATTAAAAAATACCGACAAAATTAGGTAGTTTAATCGCGAAAAGTAATAATCTGTGGCACAGAGTTTTTGCTGGAACGGTAGATCTTAACGGAAACGTTCAAATATGTTAAGGGGATAAATTTAAACGTAATAACCGAATAAGGAAACCTCACGGTATTCCTACAATATTACTGATTCTTGATACACATCATCTGACTTAGCTATCGATTTTTAGTTACGAGAAAACGGTAAGCAATAATTTTCCAAGAACAACTTGAGCCTTGTCTGTACCCTAGCAGCGATCTACAAAGTAACTTGTATCCGCAGGCAAACCCACCGTTGTTAGCTTTTTGAACAATGAATCTTTCATACAACCTTCGTGACGATCCTGCAAACGCGTCCTCTTCGTTTCTAAACCGAGACAGCCATGGTAATTATCGGTGGAACCAAAAGATGGCGTAAGATGGGATTGTCACAAATTAACCAATTTACAATTCAAATGCGTGCAAACCGTCGAAGGTCACATCGACACATGTATTATAAATGCAGGAAATGGGGAAAAGGTTTTGCCAAAAACTCGTACGAATTTCGAACAGTCAAGTGTAAACATGTTAACTGGGAATCGTAAAAAAGTACCTTTGGTTGCATAACTTCAAAGGCACAGACTGTGACTATTACTTTACCTATGGCTATGGAAATTGTTTACATATCTGAGATTGAACTCTAAACAAATGCCAATTTAAATTACTGCCAAATTATAATAATTTATTCATCCTGTCAGGATCTGTTTAATCTGGGTGTTGTAATTTGCTTGTTCCTGAAAATGCGTTTTATTGCGACGAGATACGCTTTGAGATTAAGTTCACTTTGCTTGTATTTACATTCGAAGGAATAAATACAAGGCACGGCCGATATGTAACAAGGCAGCTACGACATATCTTGCAGCACTCACAGCCATCCCTAAATCTGAAATGTTTTTGATTGCTCAGTAGAATACTATCAGTATCTGAGCCTTATCGACTCGTCTTCAGACCAGCGCTTTCTGATATCTGATACAGTGAAATTTCAATTTATTATTGTTGTAGTCTTCCCCATCTTCATTTTCACTTAAAATCGTCTAAATTATATCAAAATTTCTGTCGTTTTCGTTAAGTTTCTAGTACATAAAGCGCATTCCTAAAAAAATTGTACTTGTGCTGTCGTTTGCTTTATTTGCCGCTTCATTTACGTATATAAAACAACAGTCTTGTTCACCTTATGGAGTAAAATTTTGTAAAGAGTATCCAGATATTCTAATGTATTGATATTGTTTCGCTTCCATTGTTGGTACGTTAATTTAGCAAATACTATTCTAAGATCTTAGGAATGGTTAATACGAATTGCTGTTCTTAAGTATATGTTCTAAAGCTTACCTTAGCAAGTAACTGTAGATAGTTTAAGTTAAGGTACTTGTAGTCGTGTACTTAGTGAACATGGCATCTGAAATATGTGCTTAGGGTTTTTAAATATTTTGGTGGTAACCTACTCCTAGAAATGTTGGTGTGATGATCACACATAGTTTCCTGGTTATTATCAAACCGTCAAAGGCTATCACCAATTCAACAACTCAAATCTGTTTAAAAATTTACCCCGCAACGTTCGACCTATCAACCTTTGGCGCTCTATCTCTATTAAAATTTAATTTGCAGCTATGGTACGAGGGTTGCCTTTATATTTCGGGATTAGAGAATAAAAACAAATATTTATCATCGAAAATGGCTTTATGGTTTTTCAAAATATTCTTCATGAAGATCAATACACTTCTTCGGGTGTCGAAAAACTTTGACTAAGCAATTTATTTTTGATATTCGGGAATAAGAAGAAGTCATTGGGTGCCAAGTAAGGACTATACGGCGGATGACTCATCAAATCGACGTTTTGAGTGCTCAAAAAATCACTTGTTCGAGCCGATGTTTGAGAGCTCGCATTGTCGTGGTGAAGAATGATCCGTCATGGGCGGTTGGTTTTCCTTATTTCGCTGAAGACTTGTGGCAAACGAATGATTGTGCACCATTAAGAATTGACCGTTCTACGTTGCGCCAATGGTACGGTTGCATATGGCCAGTTTTTCCGAAAAAAACAGGCGACCATTTGCTTCGAAGTGCTTCAAACACGAACGACTTTTGTTGGGTTTGGCTCGCCTTGGAAGGCCCATACAGTCGCCTGCTGTTTACTTTCCGGCTAATACGCGTAGATCCACGATTCGTCACCTGTCACGATTTCATACACATATTTTGAAACATCGCGATCGATTTTTTTGAGCACTTCTTGCGACCAATTGACGCGAGCTTGTTTATGAGCGATTGTCAAATTATGTGGAATCCAAAGCGTACAAATCGTTTTTAACGGCCAAATGTTCATGCAATATTGAATGTATGCTGGTCCCACTAATGTCCAAGGATACCTCAATCTCACGATAAGTCACATTACGATCTTGCAGTATCAGTTCACACACCGCATCAATATTTTTCGGAAAAACAACCGATTTTGGGCGACCTTCACGAAAGCGAACTACGGCCACGATTGAATTCGGTAAGCCATCGATAAACATTGGTCCTTGATGGTTTTCATTGCCAAAAATCAAATTAAGTTCATCGATGCACTATTATTGAGTTAATCCACATCGAAAATTGGAAAAACTAATAGCACGAAAATGTTCACGATTTAATTCCATTT
>JABXWE010032525.1:0-28403 GCA_014611495.1 Limonius californicus | reverse complement strand
GATATATCGATAATTATCGATATTTTTTCGCAAACAGTTATCGATAACAAAAAACAGTTATCGAACACCCCTAGTGGGATGGGATTTCTAAAAATGAAACAATATATTAAAAAGGGGGGACGAAAAATGGAATACAAATAAAAATTATCGCAATTTCAGAGAGAATGATAAATACGGGCATAAATATGTATATTTTGAAAGAAAGCGAAAAAACATACATTGAGAGAGAGGGAGGTAGAAGAGAAGGAGAAAAGTAAAAAAATAAACATCAAAGCAAGATGGGGAAGACAAAAGTTAATGAATATCTAAAAAATTATGAAAATTAAAATAGAAAGATAAAACATGTAGTAATAAATACCCACACTGTCAAACAAATGAAAACATTCATTGGAGAAACGGAGCAGGAAAGAGAGAATTTCTAAAATCTTTATAAAAAGGAAAGCACGAAAATGAAGTCAAAATAAAATTAATGGTTTCCTAATAAAATAATAACATTTCAGAGAGAAGGAAAGACGCTAATACGTTAAAAGAAAAGGCAACAATAGTATATTGTGTATTTAGTAGGATTGCTGGTCAACCACAATTGACCAGACGAAAAGGCGACCTAGACTGGAAAGTTAATATTTCCATTTGGACTGCTATCAACATTGAGGTTAGCCCAATATACCCCAATATACGTCGACTTTTTAATTTGTAATCATCAGTTAGTTCAATTATGTTCGCTAGGTATCCCTCTATGTAATATTTTCTGAACTAAATAGTAAGAATTATCCGACGTTTATAAATAAAAAATAATACACTATTTAATTCCGATCGGAGAAAAAATAGTATGTATAATTCGTAGGAAAAATGTAATTTCCGGACGTATCTAATTGCAATTTCCACCATCGTTCGTAAATTTATCACTTTTCCTACTAGGTACACAGCATAATACTAAGACTAGAGTCCTAGATTTAGGACTCTAACTAAGGCTAAAGTTGTGCCAAGCAATCAAGAATGCACGTCATAGATCACATGATCAACGAGCAGCAGAGCCGGTATCATAAATTTAAAAAAATCCAGAATGTAATTAGTCATTGCAGGTTATTCTTTTATTTTTTATATATATTTACTTTTTAAATTTAGTAGACAACAGTAGGTTACCACAAAAATCATGTTTTTTTTTAAATAATTAACAAATTAAATTATACAAATGTATTATATTATTTTATAGCAAAACTATTGTTATGTGTCGTTACGTTGGTATTAAATCCAACACGTTTATATTTTGCTGTCAGAAAGTTGTCAGAAATTATTGCAGCTGCCATTGAAGGTTGGTTGTTCGTAGTTTTCTCCTTATTTTTGTACGTGTTTAGAAAATGCCGAAACCTTTAAGCAGACAGTCGAAACAACTTGTCGCAAATTTGATAAGCTATTTCGAACGCGAACGTAATAATAATGGTCCACTTCTACCTTTAAATGCTGTCAGAGAGATAATAATTATTTATAATTTTAATATATAATAATTTTAAGGCATATATTATTGTTTCCACGTTTTTACAGAGGGCCGCAAATGCACTGCAGTTAAACGTGAAAACAGTTAACAATATATCGTAAGTGGTAAGCAAATTCACTTTTACGTAATCCAAAGAGAAAGAGGCCGAGACAGAAGCCTGTGTTGGATGTAACTGAACCAGTGAAAGTGGCAATAAGAGATAGTGTATATGAATGTACAAAAACAGTATCTAAGTAACAATAACAGACTATTTAGTGTACAAATATTTACAATTATTGTCATTAATTACAGAACAACACATAACTCTACGTACGTTATTATCATTTTTTAAAGAACGATTTATTTTCGACGGATGCCGAGAATCTTCATGCAAAGAAGTGTTGAAAAGTATTGGGTTCCGATGGAAGAAGAATGACTCACGCCGAGGTCTTATGGAATTAGACCACGTAGCTTTTGCCAGGCTTCGTTTTTTACAAAATTACATTGCTAATCTAACTGAGGCTGATCCGTGCCAATTTGTGTATCTTGACGAGACATGGATATTTGAGAATGGCTGTTTAGGATGATCTTGGCAGGATAGCAATACAAAACTGTTAAAAGAATCAAATCCGAAGGAAAGCGGTAAATAATTTTATAATTAAGTTTAATATAATTATTACGATATTGTGTTTTTTCAGATACATTATATTACATGCAGGCACTGTAAATGGTTTTCTTCCTGATGCATCCCTGATATTTTCCTCAAATACAAAAAATCCAGATTATCATAGCGAAATGAACCAGGGCAATTTTTTGAAGTGGTTTGAACACCAACTTTTAATGAATTTGGAAGAGCCGTCTATAATTATCATGGACAATGCAAGCTACCACAGTTCCATGCTAGACAAAACTTCTAATAGCAATTGGAATAAGCCCCAAATTGTCGAGTGGTTGAGAAACCATAATATTGAATGTGATTGTAGCTTATTGAAGATACAGCTGTTGGAGCTAGTTTCATTGTAAGTGCGAAATACACTGAAAGTGTAAAGTAAACCCGTAATTAAATTTATTTTTTAGAAATAAACCTCCAAAAACGTTTATCGTGGATACACTCGCTGAACAATACAGACATAGAGTGCTCTGGCTTCCTCCTTACTTGCTAAAGGATTCTAAAACGATCATGGTGGAAGAGACGGAGGTGGCATGGAAAATGCAGTGGATATGTGGAAAGAAGCGCTAAGTACCGTAACCTCCCAAAAGTGGAAAAATTGTATTGATCATGTTGAAAAAGAAATAAAATCATGGTGGGAAAGAGAAAAGATACTTGACATACATGATATAGCTCCAATAATTATTCATTTGAGCACAGATTTTGAATCCTCCGACAGTGAATACTGTGGCGAAACATAATTCGCTATAGTGGTGCGTAAACACCTGAATTTGCAAGCACTGTCCAAAACTAAACATTGTTACCTAAATATGGAATTCTTTTTATCACAGAATACATTCTACTTTATTTTTAACTAATTATGTATAGCATAACAAGTGTCTTTGCACCGTTACAATCAATAAATATTAACTTCTACAATTTGAGTATGTTTTTATTTTAATAATTATTAGCTGCTGTGGTTTCTACTTGTACTTGCTTTATATTAAATTAAAATGTAAATATTTGAGGTTACGTCGTGTGTTTGTTGTTCCCCTTTAAATGTTTCAATATAAATATACACATACAAGGTTGTGACGTCATAAAATTTATATATGACGTGCATTACCTGAATGCTTGGCACAACTATAGTAAGATATGCTCACGCGCATGTTGCCTCTCCACTCCGGCCAATCGGTGACGTAGTTCAGTGACAGATGGAACCTCGACGGAGTTACTGTAATTAGTCTATGCCGTTAGTCTATCACTTACAAATTAGGGTTGTTCTCTGGTACACTTGTTTTAAGTGTTATTATTAACTATGGTAAATTGCGCAGTAATAAACTGTAACAGCAACAATAACAAAAAATTCAAAATGTCCGAGAGAAACTGTCGGTTTTTCGAAAAAAAATATGCCGGATATGGGTCTACACATGTTTGCAACAACATAAATTTAATACTACTACGGCAAGAATTTGCGCCAAGTATCTCACAGAAGACGCCTATTGTCTGCAACATAGGCTATTCGATTTGGCACCAAATAAACAGAAGTTGAAAAAAGATGCTATACCATCCATCAATTTGCCTAATATTATAACAAGTTTCATGGTCCGCGGTATTTGCAGTAACTGGAAGCAACCAATATTTTATGATTACGATCGTAAAATGACAAAAGAATTGCTGTTTAAAATTATTGATAAACTTGAAAATATTAGCCTTCCTATGTACGCCATTAATAGCGATATAGGAGGTGCCAACAAGGGATTGTGGTGGGAATTGGAGATTTCGGAAAATAAAACGTCGTTTTCTAATCCAGTTTCCAATAAAAGTATTTATGCTTTCGCGGATGTACCGCATACAATCAAATTGTTGAGAAACCATTTTTTGGATTCAGGATTTAAAATTGAATGGTAAATCGGTTACAAAAAAAACCAGTTATGGAGCTTTTGAAACTTACCGGAGATTCGAACTTAAATATTGCTCATAAAATCAATTCAACACATTTAACGGTGCAAAATGCTAAACGCCAAAAAGTTAAACTAGCTACTAAATTATTTTCTCACACATCAAAAGCTTTGTCACGAATGGGATCTCTTGGTTTATATGAAACTGGACAATATAACTGACTAGAGTGTTCCAATTTGTTCAAAATCACGAAAGATTGGTTTGATATATTTAATTCAACAACACCTCAAATAGATTAGCCAGCTAGAAGTAAAGCATATGGATTGTCACTTGAGCAAAATAAAATTCTAGATGAAATGTAGAGCATGAACAGCAGTTTAGAACAAACAAAAACAAAATTGCCTTTCCAAAAAGGTATTCTAATTAGTATTTACTCGCTCAAATCACTATTTTAGGACCTTAAATCTGATTTTGGCATCAAATATTTACTAACGTATCATCTTAATCAAGACCCGTTGGAAGGTTTTTTTTCCATCGTCAGGGCTATTGGAGGTTTATATGACCACCATACGCCTCTACAATTTAAATACCGTATACGAAATTACATAGTAGGACGCAATGATGAAATTATTCCTGGATCTGCAAATGTAGAAGAAACAACAACCCTAAGTTTAACAAGTAATGCTATCGATTCTCCAAATATTTATGATGACTGCAGTAATAATAACGTAGAAGAAGATAATTGGACAATTGTGACGGTAAAATTGTTCGCAAATTTGACCACTGGAAATTTAGCAGACGAAACTGAAACGGTAGCTGACGCTTTCACAGAAATTAAATGGGATGGATTGGAAAATTTGCCGGGCTTCATTGCTTTTAAGTTTAGAAAAACTGAGAATTTTGGATATATTCCAGATACTAACGACAGCTCATCTACATGGGTGAACCACCTATCAGAAGGTGGACTTTTGAAACCCATTGAAGATTTTTTGCTAAAATGTAAATTGTTAAATTCAATTTTTGAAGAACTAAACTGCAAAGTCCTAAAAGTATCCAATAAATATATTCAAGAACATCTATATCGCTCTCGTGATATTGATTTGAGTGAAGATATGAAAAAAATATTCCTTAGATGCAAAATGTATTTCAGAATACGGTGCCTTAATAGAAATATTAAAGAATATTCCAATATTCAAAATAGGAAAATTATTAAAATAACAAAGTAGGTAAAGTTGTATTTTATCATCATCATCATCATCATCATCTGACATGGAGCTGACTCAAGGTCGATCCTGGATACGCCAGGCCCACCCCATGTCAAAAATGTATAAATATCTCTTTATTAATTGCGCTATAGTAGATATTTTGTGTGTGTTATACCACAATAAAATAAAATAAATAAAATAAAAAATAAATTTTTTTATCGTAAACATTCATATAATATTTAGTATTATGTTAATATTACCATCCAACCGCTCATCCCAGAACTTATTTTATAAACTTTTCTAAACGGGGATATGTCGCAAATTATAATCACCGGTGAAACATTTTAGTAAAGTAAGACTGGGGCGTGACATCATAATTATTATTATTATTATAGTGATAATAATCTTTTTCCACTACTAGTAGTAGAAGATGCCATTATTTATGTCGTTTTCGGGTTAAGAAGATGAATTTCTCTCCTAGTAGGAGATAATTTTTCATTAGCTCCTACTACGAGATAAAAAAAACAATTGACGATAGTGACATTCCTTGATACATTTTTACGTTGATGACAGCTACAAAATTTGTTGGTTAATTTAGTAAATTTTGGTAATCACAAAGAAAAGTAATCGTTTTTTAGTAGGAAAGAACGTTAGAAAAGCGTTAAATTTCGCGCCACGACCGGATAATAATAGTAATTTGTCGTACTGGATTTTCCCAGCTTCTTTTCTAATTTCGGGAGGAGTACAATCACCATCATCTTCCATTTTGACAAATCGTACAAATAATAAAATTAAAAGTAAAGTCAATGTCAAATTTCAGTTGTTTTCTGTGAAAAACTACCTTGATACTTATTGGATCGCTTTTAATTCAAAAGAAATGCAGAAATTATTGTTGGAAAATTCGTTAAATGTTCTAGTAGTGGAAAAAATAATATATAAACCACGGTACAGAAGCTTTTTCTTAGCCCCACAACTTATTCCCCTCGATGCTGCGCATCTCGGGATCATAATAATGTTCGGCTAAGAAAAATTGCTTCTGTACCTTGGTGTATAATTACTATTATTATATTTTTCTATTTCGGTTTTATAAAGCCGTTCTAAGCGCACTGTTTTAGCTTAAAGCAGTACGTTAAGGAGGCCTGTAATCGTACTGTTTATAGTTTGTTTTTTTACGATGTTGGTAGTTCGATTTCAATTTGAAAGTTTGAAATGTCAGTTTCAGCCACCTGTCAGTGCTGCCATAAGTGTTTATAAAAACTCCCTAGTAATCGATTTGACGCAAAATTTTCTACATAAATTTATTTAAAATACTCTTAAACTTCCTCAATAGAAAAAATAGTATAAAGAACACGTTTCATAAGACCACTTGTCGCACTCGTCCGTTGAAAAACTCGACGCTTCGCTTCTCGTTTTTCAAACTTGGACTCGTGCGTTAAGAAAAGGCCTTATGAAACTAGTTCTTTAATATACTATTGTGAAATACTCGAAAATAAACTGCTGCTGTACAAGGTCATCCTTAAACCCATATGGAGTTATGGGATTCAGCTGTGGGGCACAGCGAGTAACTCTAACTTGGAAATCCTACAGCGCTTCCAGAATAAAGTACTACGAGTAGTAGTCGACGCCCCCTGGTATGTTCCGAACACCAGAATAGCAGAAGACTGAAATATACTTACCATTAAAGAAGAAATTCAGCGATTTAGTGTTAATTACTGTGCTAGAACTGAAGTGCACCCCAATGTGCTTGCGCGAACATTATTTGAACCCACTGGTGCAGTGCAACGGTTAAAGAAATTTAAGCCTAACGACCTAATGGCCAGATTTAATTAGGTTTACTTAATGACAATTAGACTCAATGTGTAATCTATGTTCCCACAGTATCCTCGCTAAGATACATATATTAAAGGAGAATCTTCACTGGAAGCATCTCCTGCATGTCATTATTTGTATGTACATATCTGTAATAACTGTCCAAACAATTACTTATTGTCCAATGGACAGATTGTAAATATAACGGTGTTAAATAAAAAAAAAATATTTGTGAAATAATATATCTATAGTTTTTTTCAGTAGAATGCCTACTCTTTTATGATCAGCTACGTAATAAATTTAAAAACCTATTAATAAATTACTTTACTTGTACAATTTAAAACATTAGTTAATAGATTGTGTACCTACCTATGTCCATTTCATCGTCTATATTTCTATAATATACGCATGAATGCCGCTCCGTTGTCACCGAGTGCCGTCATGCACCAACAGAACGCAAATTCGTCTCGCTAGTGAGCATACCTTACTAGTCTTAGTATCATGGGTACACAGTATTACCGGTACTAGCCACCTTTTATCGCCATTATTGACGGTTACTAAAGGACTAAGGCAGGATTGTTCTTTATCCCCCACCCTGATCAAGATATATGTCAAACATGCTTTGCAGATTTGGAAGAGCAAGTGTAAAAGAATGGGGATAACCCTGAATGGTAAAGTCTTGTATACACTGCAATTTGCGGACGACAAAGATGCTCATGGTACAAGAAGAAGAAGACTTGCAATATATGGCAAGAAAGATCATTGAAAAGTATGAAAGTTGACAACATAGCAAACTGCGAGGATTACAAATATCTAGTGCTAAAAATTGACAGAAATGGAAGAAACACGAAAAATTGACAAAACGAATAAACTCGCCAAATAATGCGCTACAGAGGTTGATCGATGTATGATGGAATAAATAAATAACAAGAAGGCAAAAATAAGAAATATATAACGTTGTCATTAAACGTATATAATGTTATATTGTGCAGAGGTTTGTAGAATGACGCAATTAGACCAATGAAAGTTAACCGCCATGGAAATGGATGTACTACGAATACCTTGCAAAATCTCTATAGAAAAAGACAAACAAAATGAAAGTGTAAACGAAAAGATTAATGTAGAGTACAGTATTATAGATAAAATAGAAAAGAATCAATTAATTTGGTTTAGACACGTATAGCGAATGGAAAAGAGGGAAAAGGAAATTAACTAAAGTTGCCATGGAATTGATACCACTGGAAAGAAGGAAGAGAAGAAAACCCCGAAAATCATAAGAAGGGGTGACAAAAGCTTTAAGAGATCTCAGTGAACAAAACTGCTACAACAGAAAATAATAGAGAAGGGTTCTGGATATTGGACAGCGACAACAGACGCTTTAAAATCGATCATATATACCTACATATAATTGTTTCATGAAAAAAATTGTACTAAGAAGCAAAAGTACTTGTATTTCTTAAACGGGTTCAAACATCCATTAAAATAATTAAAAATATATTCCTGAAACTCTTCAGCACTTCCACAGAAACCATTTATTATTTACCTGTGCTGTATATTTGGGGACCTGAATTTTTCCAACTTCACCTGTAGAATCCATGCGAGAAGCTTCATTCACTGTATTACCCCACACATCAAACACAGGTTTACGGGCACCAATGACTCCACAAACCAATGGTCCACATGAGACACCCACTCGCAATCCAAAATTGTTAAACGAATGTGTGTTCACATCTTCCAGTCTTTGCTTCATCATAATGGCAAAGTCTATAAGCGCACAGAGGTGTTCGGGGCCTTCTGTGTTTCTGCAGTCCTACAATCAAATGCTATGTTACAATTTTAACAAACAACTGGCTATACTCACTTTATGTTTCGGGTTCAGCCCTGAGGCAGCCATATACGTAGCAGTTGCACTGACAGTTTTAATTTTTTCTATTGTGCTAAACCTCTGTTCTTCTAATAATTCATCGAAGTCAGCTAAAAGTGACAAGTTTAATATAAGAATATATACAAAATACCATTATAGCCATACCAATAATTTCGTTCAACAATCTGATACACTCCATTCCTTTATTGATGTCTTCTGAATAAAATTCTATAAAATTAGGTATGCTAGCAAATAATACTCCAACTTCGTCTCTGTATTGAGAATAAAGTTCCTAAAAGAGAAATTGATTTACGTTATTGTTAACATATTAAACTAAACAAATGTGGATGTCCTTCAAAAACAATAAAAGTTGATGAGGATAGGATAACAAAGAGTATTTTTCAAGGTGTAAGTGCTAATTTAAGGTGGGTTCGGGGAAAACTAGAAATGGTGATAAATCACATACTTATTCTATCTCTACGTGATTAATTTAACATTAGTTATAAGGAGAATTGTTACCCAAAATATTGGAAATGTCTATGTTTAAAAAGGGTAGCTATCAATTTAAGGTTATCTTTAAGGACAACTAACAAGACACAGTGAAAATTTTTGAAGTTATTTGCTAATTTAAGGTTGTTTTTTATGATAACTACCAAAATAATTCAGAAAAGATCATTTTCCAAGGTTTAGAGAAATTAGTTGTTAATTTGAAGCTATTTGTAAGGAAAAGTGTTGGAAAATAATAGAGAATCCTATTTTTTAACATCAGCGAGAAATCGCAATGTAAGGTCGGTTTTAATAAGAGCTGCAAAAAAATAGGTATTATAGTTGGTCTACCCTCCAACTGCTATTTAGGAAATTAACAGAATTTCATGTTTGGTCTAAAGCTAATGTATAAAAATAAACCATATATAGATACGACATACATCGCTTAATCTTTCACTCCTTAGAAAGTGTTTAGCAACATGGTCTGGTAAAATATTCTTGAGTAACTGTGTGTTATTATGTCTAGTTTCTTGCATATCCATTAATTCCCTCTCTGCCTGTTGTTTCCATAGAAAATCGAGACGAGATGTAACTTCAACCAGTCTTGCATGATATGCAACCATTAAAAAGAAAATTGCTAATAGTATAAGCATCTGCCATGATAAAGACAAGGGAATGGCTGATTTGTTGTTGCAAGGCAGATCAGTAGAAATGTTTCTGCAAGATAGTTTAGTATTTATTAATTTTTATTAAATATCACAAATAATTTCCTAACTTACACATCTTTCATCATTTCTTGATTGTTGAAAACCTTGTAATACGGTTTCAAAATAAGAAATGTGTAACAGACTACCATCAACACGGCCAAGAATGTTTTGATCAAATAATATAATTTTAAAGCAGTTGCTAAAGCAATTAAACATAATACCCAGCAAAAAACTATATATTCTGGGTGAGGACAATCAAACAGGTCGCTGCCATGGGTAGACCGTGGTTCCAAGTCAAAATATTCCTCGTTGGTGTCATTTCCGTTGTCTTCAGCCCTACTTGTTGAACGTTTAGAACGATTAGGAAAAATGATATTATTATCCACATTTTCCATCATAAGATCCGCATAACTAACATTTTTAATGTGGAAAACTTCCATTAAGCGCTTCACACAAGCTTCATTACAACTACTATCATCAGCTGCATCATTAATAGTAATATTGTGATTAACCGTTGCGGTTAGAACTACATTAAAGAAAATCTCTTGTTTTTGTGGAGTTGAATTGAAAGGTCTGTCGTTAAATTCCATCCATCTGTGGTTGGGTTGCGCTCCCCTCAAGCTTCTTGTCATACTTAGATCCGTCTCATTACTTTTCAGAAACATAGGAAGAAGTGATAGACCATCTTTTGGAAGTACCCTAGTATATGCATCATTGCCCACTAGACCCACAGAACTTGCAACAGCCATGACAAGAATGATGCCGCAAATAAATGCATTTCTGCTTCTGCGATTGTGGACTAAAGTGGAAGAAATTTGTTTTAAAGCTTCAGGCAGCTGCTCAAATTCTTCTGCCATGACGAGTATTGTTGTGGAAGTTAATAGCACTGTTGCTACCGTTAAGCAAATGATTGTTAGAGTGCAACTGAAAATATACACAGAATTATTATAATAGTTTGATAAATTGGAAATAGCTACTACATAGATGGTTCCAGAAAGTCTTTTTGGATATAATGTGGTGTTCTAAACTGTGGACACTCGGCGTCGAGTGGTGTACTAACGCAAAAGTCTAACAAGACCGGGCTTATGGCGCAAACTTTTATGGGGCGTAACAGTATCTGAATAAAAAACTTCTCCTCATGTGGATGCTCTATAGATCTCTCGATACTTGAGGTTAGATTACTAAAGAAGTCGTCACATACACTTTCAGTACAGCTTGCCAGTTTGGAAATCAAAATGGCCAATATAATCACGCCACAAGATTACCGGAAATAGTTGTAGTATGAGCAACCCCAAAACAAGAACAAAGTGTTGTGTTTTGTTTTCTTTTAGTATGTTACAAACCTTTTTTTAATACAAATTGCATAAACGTTTCGATATTTCCCATTTATACCCAATATACGTATAGGTATAAATGGAAAAAATAAAAAAAGAAAAGGTGGTTGTAGTTTAAGGATTGCCCGTGAATATTTTATATTTCCCTCTATCTCATGGCTTAACCCATTTTACTCAAACGAATAGTCTTTCTTACCACTTCTATACCCTAAGGTTTAAATTAAATAATTTCAAACTATTATTTTAAAAACCCTACCTTATACATACTACAGAGAACACTTAAAATACGTATTCACCTTACATATGTAGTTACGCATTGAGGTTTGGGGACCAATCTTTTCTACAGACTGTTTTCATTGCGTTTGCATTTTAGAAACCCTATTTTAGAATTAGAGCAATCAACATTTATTTTCGCTTTTATTTGAGCCTTGAAAACAAATGCAATAATTCAAATGACGTTTGTTAATGTTAGTAGTGTTTGTAAGCAACACATTAATAAGTTTCTGGCGTTTGAATTTGATTCTGACTTTTAAAACTTCGATTTTGAAAAGGCGTTTGTTGTTGAAAATCCGTCCAAGTGTGATCAGCGTGCGGTCCTACTTGTAAGCGCTGAGGGTGTGCAACCATTGCAGATTCATACGCGAATGCAAGCTATGTATGGAAATGCATGTATTACGTACCCAACTGGTAAGGAATGGTGCCGAAAATTTAGGAATGGAAAAGACGGGACTATGGATGAGCCGCGACCAGGTGCACGGTGTACTGCATTAATGTAATATGCGGCGTTTAAGGCAATAAGTTTAAACAAAACTTAAGAAAAGGGAAAGTGAAATCAAAATCACAAACAAGCGAGAATTTGAAAGCAATAATTAACTTTGTTTTGAATCTTGAGAAAAACGTATAAAAAAATTTTGTATTTTTCTAAAGGACAATCCTCAATAAAAAGTACTAAGTGTCAAGTAACCAGCTGTAAATATTAGAGCTATATGTCGGTTACCAAGTAAGTTTATTCATTAAATTAAATCTGTGTATGTTTACATTTATATACTGGGTTTATTCGATCTTTGATTCTATCTGTACTTCTGTGTTAATAAATTATATTATTGGAGATCTACATTTCACTGCTTAAAAAGATTTCTAGTACAAGATCCTATGTTTTAAGAAGAAGCAAGAACAACCCGCTCGTTGGTAACATAATTTACTGGCAGCGCAAAGGATTATTTTTGGCATACAGAAATAGCGTGAAATTTCAGAAGTACTCAACAGCAAAAAAAGCGTATAATGCCAGATTCAGCCAGCAACACGATGACAGGCTTAATAAATAAATTAGGAACTTTTTCACTTAGTTCAGTTTAGGGTGCATGTTGCATGAATGGTTAGTATGTAAGGGACGCCCGCACCCCCTGAAGTAATGCGAAAGCCGTTCCGGGGAGGGGGGAGGCAGGTAGTATGAATGAATGAAAAAAAGATAACAATTACGAAACATTATTGTTTAAGATCTCTAGAATTATTGAACGTAAAGGCATTAAACGTTATATTACTTAACTCGCAAAAATGAGTTACATCGTTAAGTTTTAAATATACAGGGTATTCGATTTAAAATAAAAAGTTTGATATCATTTCTTGTGAAACCGGAAGTCCTTGTAAACCGCCAATACCTTCATTGTACCGTAGTAGATAATTGCATTGTTCTGTACTTTTGCTGAACCCTGTATAACAACATTAACCGCACAACTATCTAGCAGACATTAAAAGACTCTGGCATACCAGTTAAATCAATTCGACTGAGTAAGAGAACTTTACAAGGTACGAAATGCAGATGCACAATTAGTCACGATTTCTCTCAGGATTTCGAAATTGCTCGAGACATATAAGTATCTCTCTCTCGTCTTCCTCGTAGTAACACTTCATCTGCATAGGCAATAATTTGGGAGCTTCTGGTGTAGGGAGAGCCTCCAAGATTGAGATATAATATTGTAATGGTAGTTTCGAGTAGTACTAAATTAAACAGCGCATGTGATAATATATCCCTTTGTTCTTATACGAAGACTTCTCTTAAGAAATCATACAACTAGAGCAAGCTAAAAAAACAAAGCTTATTGTGAAAATATGACTAAAATCCTCTACTACATAGAGGTAATCAAAGGGAAGACGAAAAAAATGAGAGAGAGTGTAAACGCTTCAGTAGACTTAACGAATGTTTATACTTAAGGGCAACAATTAATCAGGATAACGTCATGACTAGCGACATTAAAAACCGAACTGTGGCTGGTAATGCTTGTATGGTCTTAAGAGCACGCTTATATCTAGAAATGTTTCTAAGGTATGAAAACTGCGTTTCTATTAAATAGTAATTCGACTAGTAGTAAGCTGCAGATGTGAGTCATCGACACACGCACAAAATAAAGAACTGTTAAATCATTTCAAAAAGGAGGGTGTTAAGAAAAACTTTTGGGCCAATATGTGATGAAGATGACAATAGATGAAGATGAACCATGAATTAAAGCAACTTCTTTAGGATCAATGTCTGGAAGGGTGGAGGAAGATACTAAGAAAACCATGGTAGGACCATATATGGCGAATGCCTAATAGAAGGAAAGCCAGAAATATTTTCACACAAAACCTAAACTAATGAAATACCAGGGGAAGACCCCGCACAAGATGGCGCGATAGCGTTATCAATGATTTAACAGCACTATGAGTGCATAATTGGACTTCCATTGCACAGGACAGACCGGGAGGGACGGTACTTTGCGAAGAAGCCAAGGTTCTTCAAGACCGTAGCGCTGTGTGTGTAGTATAACCTCCTAAGACAACTACAGGTTAGAGGTTATGACTACTACAAACACTGTAATCTATTTTTAAGTTTGTGTACCAATGTAAAGAAATTAACTCTGTAGCTCTTGCTACAAGATGGTGTCATAATTGAGTAACAACTTATTCAATTCTATGAAAGTTAGGAGGCTAAGAAAAAGAAAGAGGTCCCAAATACTGCATCACTTAATTAGTTTGTCTATACCCAGTTCGATGCTAAAAGTATATTTAATGATTGAGGATAATGTAGTACAATGACTTTATGGTGTTTTCCTTTATTTTACTGAACGCTTCCCTTCTGTTGCACTGGTAAGAGACGTGCGACGTATTTTGCGGGCTTCTAATGCAAATATTGTTCAAAAAACCGTTCTATTTTTGGATTCTTAGAAAATACTTACGGAGGCACTATGGCTATTTGACACACAACTATGAATATCCATATCACAAAACAGCAAAGCATGTTTGATTTAAACATATCTTCTCTTAATTGGCTAAACTGTAAAAAATGCATTTATTATTTTACAAAACTGTTGTCTTATTGACTTACTTGAAACTCAATTTCTTGGTCTTTAAACCTCAACGTCCATGGATTAACATTAGCACTCCGCATACGTTTATTGCTTTCTATCTCGATGCTGTGGTCTATAATTTCATCTACTTGTTCCGTGGTAGTGAGAGTAAATGCTGAGCCTTTTTTACTCTCTGAATGCATATCATACTTCTGCTTGTTGATGGAAAAGTTGATGGAATCCATGTCTTCGTCCATATCGGCAGAAATTGTATGGTGAAGCTAAAAATATACAAAAGTGATTTCATACAATGGATTGTAGCTCACAATGTTAGAACAAATACAACATTTTTTGCGTCAACATGTTTTACCTTTTTTACTTTCTAAAAAACATTTCACTGATTATACTCTAATAGTGATATCATGTGTATTTGGTTTTCTAATGAAATATAAACATTTAAAATACGTTTAATATAATTACTATGTAACTATCAATTTTTATACTTGAATATTCATATACAGACTGATCAGTGAGTGACCTACGTTTTCAAAAGGTATTTCTGGTGTCCAGTCTGTGGTGTTCTCCTCATCAACAGTACTCTGCTGAATCCCACTATCGCTTCGCTCACATGAAGATGGTGGAGGCGGGGAAACCGGAGTTGCAGGGCTTGTTGGTGAACTTATGATCGGCTCTTCCTCGGGCCAAAGTTTGTTAGAAAATATACTAAACCGCAACAAACAAAATTAAATAAGATATTTTGGTGGATTATAAATCAAAGGAATAGGTAAAACTTATAAGGCAGAAAATCATTTTGCAGCATGTTCAAACCAGATACCTTGGTCTGGAAGCAAGGCGCCTTCTGGTTCTCATGGGTTCAACTTGTTTGATTAGGTACGTCCTTACATCGTGTTCCCTTAGATAAGCATCCCGTTCTTGACCATTTCCTGGATCTACTTCATATACTCCATTGAGACACAGGTAGGTGGATTCAGAAATATGCACACGCCTGCAGAATGTCATTATTGTTAGTTTGTTAATCACATCTGTGTAAGCCTCCGGGGTGACCGCTTACTGGTCTCCATCCACTTGATATTTTTGAATATAAAACTAATAATCAAGTATAGTTTTATGAAATCATTTATGACGATGAGCATTAGATTGTTGGTTCAGGCTGTTTTAGAAAGTTGAATGTTTATATCCATTTTTTAAGCTGGTTGTTAGTAATGTGATGTGGGTGTGGTTAAAGTTAAAATATAAGGGAACGACTACAGTTGTATATTCAGCAGAGACATTTGTTAAATGGACTTAATCATAAAATCAGTTAGCGTATCTCAGTTTTGTCGACAACGATTGATCATAGTTGATCATAAAAATAATAAAATAAAAACATGTCATGGTAAGAAAAACTTAGGCTATCAGTTTTATGTGCAAAAGTTTACATATTTACAATATACTGTTAGCAAGACAGCTTACAACTTTAAAAGATAACTCAAACAATTTTATCTCGACCTCAATATTTGCGTTTGGCACATTTAAAGGCGAGACAGCTCTACAAGGCTACTTCCAACAAAATATTATCGGATTTTTACAGGAACAAAATTAACGATACTTACCCTGGAATTCCTCCTGATTCCATGTGATTTGCAAGCCTGACATCGTATGACCATATGTCAAATTGCCATTTGCGCAATCCTATGACACCGCAAAGAACTGATCCGGAATGAATCCCAATCCTCATATTTAAATCAACCTGGAAATTAAAAAAATATATGTAGATTATTTTTCTCAAGACATGACGTAGTAAAGATTTTCTTACGGTAAAAGTTTTGTCTGAAATATGTTTCACGGACATTTATTAGCAAATGTTATTATAATTACTAAGAATCAATACTTTATCATGTAATTATATAAAAATTAATTTTACAGCATGGTCGGTTGTTCATGGTACGTAAATTGCTAAAAAATCATAATGGGAGATTTAGTTTTGAACCTCAAAACTCTTCCGTTAGATACGCCACTGGAACAAGAAAATGCTATATCATTTTATATGGTTCCTGCAGGGAAATTACACAAAATATGTTTCTTTTACTATACAGAGTGTTTTGAAAATATATAATTCAAATTTGGGAAATTCTGTTATAGTCCCAAAGTTACCGATGAGCAAAATATTTTTCCTGTACTTTCATATATTTTCAATAATAATCTTTATGCAGGATCGTTTAAAGCCGATTTTAAATAGTTACATTGATATAATTTGTGTATTTAACTTAGAAAATTAACACGCTGGAAGTCACCAAACTTAAAAGTTCGATAATTCACAGAATCTATCTTAGAGATATGCTTTATCCATAAATGTTTCACAAAATATGATCTAAACTTTTAGGCCGTTTATAAAGTATAGGTTGCTAAAAACTTTCAAACATTTTTCTTCCGTACCTTTGTTTCAATGCCTTTGTTATAGTGCGTTTGTTTTGGTGCCTTTGTTTCAATGCCTTTATTTTGGTGTGTTTGTTTTAATGCCTTTATTTTAGTGTCTTTGGCTTGGTGCCTTTGTATTGCTGTCTTTGTTTCAGTGCATTTGTTTCAATGTCTTTGTTTTGATGCGTTTGCTTTGGCGCCTCTGTTTTGAAGCCTTTGTTTTGGTATCTGTGTTTTAGTGCTTTCCTTTTCGTGCATTTGTTTTAGCGCCTTTGTATTGGTGCTTTTGTTTCAGTGCATTTATTTTATGCATTTATTTGGTGCCTTCGTTTTGGTGCCCCTGCCTTGAATTGTTTGTTTTGGTGTCTTTATTTCGATGGCTTTGTTTTGTGTTTTTGTTTCGATGCCTTTGTTTTAGTGCTTTTCTTCTCGTGCATTTGTTTTATGCCTTTATTTGGTGCCTTCGTTTTGGTGCCCCTGCTTTGAATCGTTTGTTTTGGTATCTTTCTTTCGATGGCTTTGTTTTGTGTTTTTATTTGGATGCCTTTGTTTTGGTGCCTTTGTTTTGGTGCCTTTGTTTTAGTGCCTTTATTTTAGTGCCTTTGTTTTAGTGCCTTTGTTTTAGTGCCTTTGTTTTAGTGCCTATGTTTTAGTGCCTTTGTGTTGCCATTATTTGAATTATTTTATTGTCACAGACATTTGTCTAAACCACGATTTCAGTTACCAAGGGTTACTAAATAAATTAATATTTAAGCCTATAAGATGAATGGTTTTTGAGATATGATATTTATATGAATTTAATTTGAAATGTCGAAAGTTTCTGGAAGGTCTAATGGATGTGCTTCGTTAATAAGCAACACATAGTTTTGTAGACCTTTTAGGTGCTATCGCGTCTCATAATGTAAACAAGATCAATGAAGCTGTTTTCCACAAATATTTGTTTTTAATTGCAATAATTTAGAAAGTGCGTAATTTTCACAATTAATTTATTTTCAAAAAACTTGTTCACCGTGTAATTCTAACTATTAAGCATAAGTCAATTGGAATATCGGTTTTGAGTAAAGTAGCCTTAAAGTTAGAATGTTTGCTCTTTTGAAGCTAAAAAGCCCTTTCAATAAAAATGCGGTGTAGCTTATACGAAATCATATAAATATCATACAAATTCGACTAGTTGTTTCGGAGATTTCGGCACTCAAGGGAACGACATTTTTAAAAACCTCATTTTACAGTCTGACGGTTCAAAAAGGAAATTTCCGTTAATATCTTTTAAATCATTTTTTTCACGATATCACTGCTTTCCCTAAAGGAAATGATCCCATGATACTGAAAAGCAACAAAAGGCTGTTACAAAATTATTTTAATATTTCTAGAAACAATATTTTCACTGCTACAAGCATACCAAAATACCCTGTATGATAATTATTTCTAACAGAATAATAATTTATGCTAGTATTTATTTATTCAACTATGTTGCAACATATTAAATACGAAGGAAAGTGTTATTTCAACTGCAAAGTTACACACTGGCCTTGGTTTTAAATATCATCCTGCTTATCTTGACTCGTGGTATTCTATTAATATAACAGTAATTGTATTTGAGCTGTTACATAAGCGCTCTCAAACAAGATAAAATAAGTGTTTCTACACTTGCTCTGTATAGCAACTCAAGTAAGTCGTGCTAGTAAGTGTTTCGATATTTACGAGAGAATGGAAGAAGATGCCGTCAAAAAGAAAACGATATCAATCGACGAAGTTCACCACATATTGAAAAGTAAACTGAAAACCTCTGATTTCGAATTAGTAAGTTACCTAATAAAACCCTTTGATGAAAAGATTGGACTCTTGGGAGACCATGCTATTTTAAGTGCTTTAATTCAAGAACCTTCAGAGCAAAAACCCAAAGAATTAAGTTTCTTTATAAAATATTTCCCAAGTGAACCTCTGCAAGCAAATTTTGCTAAAGAGGGGGGAGCATTTGACAAGGAGATATTTACAAATGAAATACTTTTCACCAAAATTAAAGAAAGAGGAATTGAAATCCTGAAACAATGCACAGTAGATTGCCATTTAACTGAAAAAGATCGTGTACTAGTTTTCGACGATGTAAATCCAGAAGGTTTTGAAACCTTAGACAAATTCAAGGAATTTGATTTCGACACCATACTAGTGGTTCTGAAATCTTTGGCGAAACTTCATGCCAGTAGTTTAATATATGAGGAAAAAAAATCGGAAGAACTTGAAAAGGAATATAGATGGATCCAAGACTATCGAAACGAATTTGACGAATCGTTTTTCAACGACCGAGAGGGTTACATTAATTTGAAAGGAGTGAAGGCAGCAATTAAGGGCGTCCTAACAGAAATAAATTTATTCAAGCAGCCAGAGAAGTTATCATCAGGAAAGGATTTTAAAACGGTAGCTGAAAAATGCTGTTACAAACTTTACGAAATGGTTAAGCCATCCGCTAGGCTCCGCAATGTCATTTCCCATGGGGATTTATGGTCAGCAAATTTGTTTCTAAAATACAACCACCACCGCCAACCAATTCAATGCAAGTTTGTTGATTTTCAAATGACTCGGTATGCTCCACCTTCACACGATGTTATGTCCGTTTTACACTTGACGACGTCCAGAGAATTTCGCAAAAAACATATGTACGAACTTATTGGATTATATTACACAGCGTTGGAATCAAACTTGAAATTAGCTGGGTATGACGTAAAGAACATAGTCCCGTTTGGAGATTTTCTGGAAAGCTGTGAGGAACAGAAGCCCTTCGCCTTCGTCCAAACTGCTACGTATTTTCAGCTTATTATGATAGACACCGACGCCTTAGCGGATTTTTTTGCTGACCCCAACCTTAGCTATCATGCATTAAATGAAGACAGAAGTGTTCTTATTTTAGCAAATGTTCATAAACAGGAAAACTACAGAATAAAGCTAGAAGAATCAATTCAGGATTTAAAAGATTATTGTGAAAGAATTTAGAGAAATTTGTTTTTATACAGTATGTAAAATATTTTATTTACATATAATACTACTAATAAAATAAATCTTTTTCAATTTGATAAAGCTTTTTTCTTGTATTAAAAACCCAATTTAGCGAGGGTGGTCATCGAGAAGATCTAGATTTGCAAACTAAATTATTAAATTGTCAAAGCGCTGATTTCTCATATTTCAAGACTCGATAATTCAAATTGGCCATTCTCATCATGTATGACAAAATACGTCCCACCTTCAAGTTGCTGAATTACACATTAAGAAGGTGATGGTTCTTCATTTTATCCAAGCCGTGCCTTCGGGGTGCTGAAATTCAAATGAAGATGGTATTGGTACTTAATGTTTCTCTAACCTATCAAGGGTTTAAACTAATATTGATAAAGTGCCTAATGTCTCTTGTAACCATAATGGTACTCTATTATTTTTATTCTCAGTAATAAGATATGTGGTGTACTCAAGAAACCTGCGCTTCAAATGAAGACAATGGTGGTTCTTCATTTTCTCCTAGCCATGCCTTCGGAGTGTTGCAATTAAAATGAAGATGCCGCTGGCACTTAATTTTTCTCTAACCCATCAAGATTGTAAGCTAATATTGATAAAGCCCCAAATATCAATATTGTATTGTTATTCTCATTCTCGGTAATAAGATATGTAGTGTATGCAAGGAACTGTGATTCAAAAGAAGATAATGGTCATCTTTTCCCATGAAATTCAATTGAAGATGGTATTGGTACTTTATGTTTTTCTAAACCATCAAGATTTTCAGCTAATATTTATAAAGTATCCAGGGTAGATTGTACGAATAATGATAGCCTGTCATTATTATTTTCAGTAATAAGATGTGTAGTGTATGCAAGAAGCTGCGATTCAAAGGAAGATAATGGTGGTTCTTTATCTTCTCCTAATCTATCATGTTTTCATTATTAAAATGAAGAAGATAATGATAATCCATGCATCAAAAAATTGTTAAAGTTCTAGTTGACATATGTATTTATACATGATAATGTTACCATTTTATCGAAATTTCATCTCAAGTAAAGTAAGTGCTAGTTCCTTTTTTCTTCAGATATATCAGGTTATAATTCGAAAATTGTTAATATTGATGATGGTATCCACTATCTTTTTTATCAATCAAGTATACGGTGCTAGCACGAATGTAAACTTCAATATAAGGTGGTGGTTTTTCAATTTCTTCTGATCCACTACATTTTTCCATTAATATTGGTAAGGTATCAGATGGTATCGATAAAGATCGTTAGCAAGTTAACTAGCAAATTATACGAACAGCTCTACTAATGGTTGGAATCATTACACAATTACATTATCGACAACGATAATTCTGATTGATCAACTTAGATACAGGTTCATACAGCAAACTATACTAAGAAATGCAGAGTTTCTTTCTCATATGGTTTCATCAAAATGGAAATAGGAAAGAAGAAAATCAAATATTAATATAAACATCTGATTGAGCTATATTTAAGTACGTATTGTATTTAATATAAATTTATGCTAGGTGTTCAGAAATATTGGAACTGTAATTTCATTTAATTTCTCTTAAGAAGAACAGCTATTAAATAACAACAACAACCAATAAGTAAATAACAATATAGGAATGACTGCTCAGTCAAAACAGTTGAAGTAGTCTTCGTTTTCAATTATTGCGAATGGACACTTTAGAATTTTTCTGTTTCCTAAACCACCTGAGTTCCTACAATCACTTATAAACACGCGGTAGAATTTAGAAATAATCTTAGTTTTCACATATTGTTCGAAGCTCATCAATGCACTCCTTCAATTTGTTCCTAAAAGCAAGACCATTTGAACAAAGGTCCCCATTAAACAAATCGTTTCCAAGACGCTTCTTATCAAAGTCGAACGTACAAGATGACTCTTCATTTTTATCTAAAACTGAAACAATTTGATGAAAATGGATCACCGCTTGAGCAAGAGCTACTTCTTTCATATCTTCACAACTAACTATAAACTCTTGGTAGGGCAAGATATCCTCTGTACGAATCATCCGGTCTTCAATAATTTTAGAAATTTCCAAATGATAGATGTCCTGAATTTCAGCCATGTATTGATCTCTAAATTTTCGCTCCATTGTTAGATATAAGAACAAAATTAAGTCAAATGCCGGAGGATTGTATCGAAACTTATCAAAATTGACGAAGACACAATCTACAGGAGGATTGTCTTCAAATTGCAGCAAAATGTTGTTGGACCATAGAGCACCATGGCAGATGGTATTGCGATACTTCGAAGATGGTTTTGCGCTCTCAAACATCCTAGTAAAGATTTCTGCAGCACGTTCTTTAAATTGCTCTTGATTTATTACATTTGGGTCAGCAAAAAAGTTAAGTTGAGTTAGAAAATCTGGTAACGCAGATATAGCACTTCCATTGGAACATACTACTTGTCCAAAATATGATTCCAGTTTGATTTTCTGGTTTTCCTCCAAAAGTAATCCGATTACGTGAAAGTTTGCCAATTGTCTTATTAAAACTTTTACAATTTCAAAATCAGATACGGGAAATTTCAGATATTTATAACCTTTCAATGAATAATTATCAAAAACCATCAACTCATTGACGATACTCAAGTAGCAATTTGCAATACTTTGCTGATTTAAGTTTATATCCTCTGGAATCATTTCTATAAGTATTTTATAGTAAAACGTAAATTCTTCCTTCGAAAATTCCTTTACAAGAAAATTAAGATCTGTAATTTCATCTAGCAAATGCAATTTAATATTCAGTTTTGA
Organism: Limonius californicus; assembly: GCA_014611495.1. Classification (NCBI taxonomy): domain Eukaryota; kingdom Metazoa; phylum Arthropoda; class Insecta; order Coleoptera; family Elateridae; genus Limonius; species Limonius californicus. The sequence goes on along the minus strand of JABXWE010032525.1, from coordinate 5,465 downwards.
AGTATTTTCGCCGAAAGGAACTACTTCATAGTCAATCAATTCGTATTCAGAAGTATTAAGTTTTCGCTTCAAGATTTTATGGCAATTTTCTATGGTAATTGTTTGATGTGTTAAAAGATCTTCAAGATCTTCCAGAAGACCAGTCATTATATCCCTGTATTCTTTCACATTTTTGAATTCTTTAGTTATAAACTCAGATCGATCACCAAATGTAATATCAGCGTATACTTCAGGGTTTGCACTTATCGCTTTGAAGCTCTCTTTGCTTACAGTGGAAAGCGATTTGTAGATTGATTTCGTTAGTTTGATGGCGGGAAAAACATCCCCGATGCTTGCTTCAAATTCCTCTTTACTCAATATATTTTCAATTTCAAATCCGGCTTGCTTGAGCTCATTCTTCAGGTTATCGTAGTAATAATCCAACAAATAGTCAAAATATTTTTGGCGCATTTTTTTATCAGCAGTTTGATAAATCATAAATACAACATCATGTGCAGGTGGGATGTAGCGTTGTAATTGGAAATCAAAGATTTTGCAACTTACGGGTGCTTCATTTTTGTATTTAAACATGACATTTTTGGTCCATAAATCTCCGTTACACCATACATTCCTAAACTTCTTGCTTGGTTTTATATCTTCATAAGTTTGAGCCGCCAGAATCTCTAATTTTGATTTAAATTCCGAACACGATAAGGTCTTCTTCTTAAAAATGTCTACAAGAGCGCATAAGCCCTTGATCCCAGATCTAATATATTTAAACCCTAAATATTGCTCATTCTGCCAATACAACGATTCTCCCAACCATTCCCCATAATCTTCAAGCAGCTGATATCTTCTTCCCAACTGTTTCGATTTAATTTCTTCGAAAATAAAACTGCTTGCATGAAACCTAGCCGTGGCTTTGAGTGTTAATTTAATGTGCTCCAAATCCAAATCCAGGGATTTACTCCACATTTTATATCCCCTGTCTGCAAGGTCTTCCATGACAATCAGTTCGTCATCTCGGGAAAAATAATACTTTGGGGCAAAGCTTATATCGAAATAAGGGTGAATTCTCTGAACGTCTTCCAAAAATTTGTAACACTGTACTTCCTTGTTAAACAACTTGCCAGTTTTTGTAAACTCTACTACAGATTCCAGATTCGCTAAAAGTTTTGCAAAAAACCTTAGTTCCTTCTTTGAACCATCTTCCACGTTTACTTTTAGGAGCATATTTTCACTCATAAAACCATTAACTTCGTCCGAAATTGGAGCATAAGAAAAGCTTATTAGCTTGTACGGTTTGTCTTTGAAATACTTGCTAAGTACTTCATTCACGTCATTTTCAGAAATTTTAACAATATGTTGCACCATTATAACAATCTGCTAGTCAGATATACATAAAAATGCTTCTGAATTTAAGTGTTTAGTAGATCATTAAAAAAAATCAGATTTATTATGTAAAGTCTAAAGACAAAATTCATTAAACAGATACAGCTGGGAATTCATGTAACAATGGCATTTATTTGCAAATAAGTTTTAAATCACGGAGGTCTTACAAATATTTATATATATTATAAATGCAAATAAACGTGAGCGACTAGGTCACATTTTATAACTTCCTCGCCATAAACATATATCTAATCAGCGCAGTATTGTATTCTACAGAAAATTCGACGACCGTATTTTAATAAAGGAATAAATTTCACAATATCATAAAACCTATTTTCCTCTTTGGGAGAGCGAAGAATTACTTAGGTGTATTCAACTTGGTACGCCTACCTTCCCTACGAAGGAGGTTCAAGGCTGTTTTCATAGACGTTCGTAAGGTTTTTAGCTTGTGATTGTTCATCGACAAACTCGTTCCTGATGGGAAATATAGCGCGGAATCTAAAAGAGCTTATAACCAAAACTAGGGAGGGGGTTATAACCCAAGTATATAGGGGGGGAGGCTATAAACCAGGCTTCTAGAGTTGGGTAGCAACCATAGACACAGATAATTAACTCCCAAGCTTGAGTGGAATTAGACTGTTTTTGGTACTAAGACTAGTTCTATGACCCCCCCTCTCCCTGAGAATTATAGGCAGTGTAACATGTAAATCTGGAAGTGGCAGACAAATAGCCTTTTATGAAGCTACCATTAACCATGTAAGATAGAGTATGGGCAATGAACCAACTTCACCTTCAGGAAAAATTTCGCAGGAGGTTGAGAGAGCCTATGAAACTTTCCTCTTCTACATAAAATGCCGAAGCCAGTCTTTAATTGTACCAATGTTTTGAACGATTTTATAGACCGCTTACATAGCAATGAATTACAACTTGGCCACAACGAACATACGTAACGTACCGTTAAATTTAAATTATTTACAGGAGTTGTTCGACAATCGCTTAAAAAGTAAAGGTTTATAGCCTGCACGATCTCCTCTAATATCATTGTTTCAGACCTTCAATAAACAATATAAAATTAGTAAAATCGGTTCTTTTCCACCACAAGTTACATACATATGCATGATGCACTGGGTATAGACAAATTTATTGATTTTCTTTGCTTTAAATAAATAATCATTACAATTTTTAAAAAACTTTACTGCAGCCCCAAGAAAGATTAAAAATGAAAGTAAAGACACAACCAATATGAATAATGAAAGAGCAGATTTAGATTATTTAACTTTATATGGCGTATCACAATTTCTTAAATTTGTGAATATTTTGTATGGTAAACATAACCTCACCAAATTCCAAGGTTCCATACACTTTTGAACGGTTTTGTAAATTTTCTGTTTCAGGATGTATTTGCATTGTAATATTTTTAGTGACAGATTATCTTTACTCTCCACCAGAAAGCCGTAGGGATCGTCATTTGCTGTAGTTTGATATTCATTACTAACTGGTCTTATGCTGTGGCTCTCTAGTCTATCTTATTTTCGCACTTCAGTAAACAGTTACCAAATTTTACGGTATTATTTAAATGTAAGCCGAAGAAATAAGTATTTACAAAAATATATCAGCTTCCCTCAGCTTATAACATGTGGATTAAAACGGTTTACACGAGAAGTCAGACTGGCCAAGCAGTCCTTGGAGCCTTAACGGTATACAACAATTCGATTCTCCCCTATGCTGGGGTCTTCTTCGAGTGCTTTATTTCTTACGCGATGTAGAGACCTTCTCTCCTATACCTGTATTGCGCTTTTAAAGTGCCACCGACATACAGGACTTAGAGCTTATCGTGGGCTCCGAACCACAGGAAGTGCAATCACTTTTATTCTAGAGAAGATTTACCGGGCTGGATTGTCACTGCCTTGCAAGGGAGAACGGCCGTTACAAATCCGATGTTCCGGTACTGGGAATTGAACCGAGGACCTTCAGGGTAGAAGTCTAAGGCGCTAAACTACAGCCCACGCCCCCCTCTGGAGTAAGGTACGATATTATTGTTACCATTTTATACATGAATATAGGTTGTAATAGCAAGCTCAGGTAATATAAGCTTTAGCGGCACATGTACTGCTCTAACAAAGTTATGGTTTATATCCCATGAAGTTTGATATACCCGAATGGATGCGTATTATCTACATGTGATTATATGTGGCTTACATGCACTGGGTCCTGTTATTGTTATTATACAAGATTGGTGTATTCATGAAAGTAGTTGTTGGAAACAGTGGCGTAGTAATTTTAAATATGTAAGTAGATAATGTGTGGCACGTTTACTCATTCTTCCCCTAGCAATCTTTCGGGAGGTAATCAGCTAGCAGAGGTGGTCTCGTAAGGCGTCTAAGTCGAATTGTTACTAATATTATTGTGAAGGTTACATTAATACCAGAATAGCATACGCTGACTTTTACGCGGGTGAATAGTCATTCAATTATACCATCCCCTTCGCATGTGGGGCTTCGTCCCCAGCGACTCGTGTGAATAACAGTGTCCAGCGGTATATAGTTCAGTTGCAGAGCTCCCTCTGGGGGATTGGTGCACCAGGATATAGATAATTATAGAAATTAATCTATCTATCTATCTATCTGCGGCCACATCAGCTAGCCGGTAGTTGAATTTCAATATACTGTTCTAATCCCTATCCAGGCGTAGACGCTGAAAGACCCCCTAGTGAGTACAACTGCCCAATATTTATTGATAGATTAGTAAGTCTGTGTTTTATTATCTATTGCGTCACCTGTCTGTCGCCGCCTGTAAGTTCTTGCCGCATCCGCGGTTCCTTTACCCAGGAACCCCATAAATGAATTACAGGAACGCTGCAACCGTAGATAATTATAATTTCATTAACTTTTAATACGCCTTCCTTATGGTCGACCCTAACGTTCGAAAACGCAAAATCGACTAATAAAGTGGTATTTTGGTACCTTGTAGGCAGGCCGCAATAACTAATTATTTAACGTCACCAAAGAGCTATGGTAAAAGAATCCAGGTTCGGCAAAGAATTTAAACACCAACTTTATTCCGCTTTAGATCAGTGAAAGTAACACAAAATTTTGGTACGGTACCCAGTTCTCGTAGCTGAAGTTAGAAGCTGGTTCAGAAAAAAGTTGATAGAAGGTACAGTTCTGACTCTGGTTTGGAGAAAATTAACTGGGATGGTATTACATAATCGAATTAGTCCTGCTTTCTACTACTCTACCTTGTCAAAATCAGCGATTATAGTTTTCCAAGTGTTTTGTTATAATGTGTTAGGTGGCGGTGTTTCCCTTAGAAACCAACAGAAGTCAGTAACAGTTAGATAATCGAACATTATAAACTTATACTAAATAAGGGGAAGTGAATCCCCGCAAAAAGTGATATTACTGGACCTGTTCGGCCACGGGTTAATTTATCACCTGCATGTCTTGTCTTTCCATTCATCCATTCAAGTCATATCTTCATTCTGCTTAAGCCCTGCTGTTTTCTATTCGATACGAATCGCCATTTCGTGTGTATAATATTGTGTGTAATTTCAATTCTGAAAGGTACGATTTTGGTAAAAATTGTGACAAACAACTACATGCGAAGAAAGTTCCACTGTCCGACAGCTAGTTAATAATTACATTGCAGAATTCCAATCAAATAATAGCTAAGAAGCTAATTTATAACTTACTTTAGTCAAATCAAACTCGTTAATCCATAAATAAAATGTTCAGCACCAACACACGTGCTTAATACAATTACCCATTGTGTTCTATAAGTTAATCTTACCTCCTAACAGACAATAAAAATAAAACCAAAACATATACACATCGTCTCTGTTTTTTTGGAAACATAGGAAATACATGAGTGCAACAAGGAGGTGGGATAAAAGATAGAGAAATGATATATAGGGTTTGGGGAAGGGAAAATAAGTATCCATGGACACCAACAAATAGTATGCCTTGACCGTATTAAATTTAATTTAATGTCATTTTGGTCTATTTGTCATATTACATTTAATTTCCAAATAATTTGTAGTAAAATGAAATTATTAAACTGACTTACACACTAGAAGAAAAAATACAAATAATTAA
>JABXWE010032522.1:0-12185 GCA_014611495.1 Limonius californicus | reverse complement strand
ATTTTAAAGCTTAAATAAATTGGGTACGTTATGGTCTTCCATGTATGTCATTTTTTGTAAAGTGTTTTCTTATAATGTATAATTTGCCTAGATATTTGAAAATACATTTATCTATGTTATGCATTTGCTCAATTGATATTTTAAGCAGAGTTTTCATATGTGCAATTAGACAAAAAAAACTAATACACAACATTTAAAGAAAAATAATTACAAAGCACCTTCCATGATGAATTTATGGTATTATTATCATTTGAGCTATTGCAAGAAATTTTTATAATTAATTTCTAGTACCTATATATGGTTTAGGCGCAATGAAATATTTAATGTAATGTAAAAAACTAGCATTAAATTGCTAATAAATAAATCTACAACATTATAAGTTATTGTTGTTTCATAGAGGGTTGCCTACTCTAAAACAGCAAACCTATCTGAAACATTAACAATTTAAATTGTATAAAATAAACGTTTAAAGAAATAAAAAATAATTGTAATTCGTTACGTCTTGAAATGGTTAAACATGAAATTCCAGGCAGATTTTTCTGTCAGCAATGCTATGGTAAAAGTAGGTAAACTAGGCAGAAAATATGTTAAGCTTCCATTTCAATAATATTCTAGTTTTTGACCTTTTTAACTTTAACTTTTAAGACTAAAAACGGAAAAGATCACGAAAATGTATGAATTAATAATTGTAAATGTGGCTAATTTAATATTAACAATAAACATCTTGGCCTATTTTGAACTTACAATAAGTGAACCATTTAACCATGTAATACTTAACTTAGGTTAAATTTGTGTATTATTTTAGATCCATTCGCTAACAATCTAGTTTGTACTGCCGTTGTTAAATTTTAAGAATTATTTAGTCTAAATTTAAAGTTAAAATATTATTTAGGTGATATAGTAATGTTATGTAGTTTTATGTAATACCTCTGAATCATACCGATAAACTGATACACTATACATATATTTTTGTGCATATAACATATTGTATCGATGTTTACCCTTTTCACCTTTCAAACAAATAACTTCAACCATTGTAAATAATACCGTAATAAAGCATTCACTAAACAAGTCAATAATATAGAAATATTATAAATGTTGTAATCTCCATTTGTTCATTAATAAAAAATAATATAAATGCTCACATTATAAATAATTATTTAAAATTTTTTAGTTCTAATTTTTAACATTTACCTATATCATTTCTTTTGAGTAATAAATATTTTAAATAACTGTGTAATTTGAACTTAAGCCTACCTTTTTTGTTAAATATGTGTTTGTTTGATATTTAAGCTATGGATCAACTGCATCGAATTTACAACCACAGTTTAGTTGTAAACTTAATTAAATCTGGACTAGTATTTTTGACTGCATTGTTACAAGCTGAAGTCGATTGTGATCGAGTCTTCAGCAATATTTATTTCTTAAAGTCTAAACTTCAATAGACATGCAGTTGCTAAGTTATCATTCCCTAGTGAACTGCAACCCATTTAACATGTGTTATTTTAATGTAACAAAAGAGTTTAGAAACAAATACTCTTGGTGATTCATAGAAGGGTACGCGACGACCATTCGAAAAATAGGCAACCCAACGTACATATCACAAGTTTTATTTTTAAATATCTAGGTTTAAGTATTTCAAAATCATATAATAATAACTATAACCATTTAGAAGTAAATTGCCAACCATATCACAAAGACATCTCTGATTCATAATACCGTCAAGAAAAGTTAGATGTCGCAGTACCTACGTATTTTGGGTTGCCTGTTTTTGGAATACTAGGCTCGTACTCCCCCATGAATCATTCTGTATAAATTTCATTCATTATAGGTTTATTATATACAGCTCCAGCTTCAAAACGTCGTAGTTAGAATTTTACTGATTAAAATAAAACTTCCTACAGTTTTAGAATTAGCATCTAAAATGCAATTATTCTTCGAATAAACTTCTATTAAATTACTCATTTCCAGTAGCCAAGGTATATACTTTCATATCAGTCTTATGCATTTCGCTTTTAATGCGTTTCTAAGGTTTGTAAAGAGATATCAAACTGTATATATACGTGTGTAGCTCCCAACAAAAGTAATGGCGTTATTAGAAGTCTTGTAAAGGCAACACGTTTATCATCTACCAACGACAAGCGTTATTGCAAAGGACTTGACATTATTTTACTCTTGTAATTTAAAACCCATCTTTAACAACATTCGTACACTGTTAACGTAACTACTGCAAGCCGTAATTCGCGTTCCCAGCTGTTACAACTTTTTAGTGTATTTTCTACTTTCGATTCTTGCAATTTGTTTAAAATACCCACAAAAATATCAGAGAGAGATATGTTTAGTTACTAATCGATGTACTAAGCAACACTAATTTTTGTCAAATAATGTCTTTTAATTCAACACCGAAAACAGTTTGAGGCTCAAATAAATCGAATCTTTATCTTTTAGCAACGTTAACGTATTAACTAATTACAAAAATAGTTTGTTTTTATTAGGAAATATCTATAATAATACAATTTTAGCAGAATCAATGAAATGTGGTTGGTTTTCGTTTAATGCTTATTAGAACAGTAATTGTATCAAAGTGAATTGAATTTTATACACAAAATCGAGAGATAAAACTAAGCCGTAAGAACCCTAAACTAGCCAAAATTGAAGGACATCCTTTAGCTACAGCTACGCAGACCATTTGGGTTTCTCAGCTACTTGTTTACTTCTGTAAGTAGTAAATTAAAGAACACCGGTAGTAATATAAAATTTTGCAGTGATAATTGTTTTTCTAGTTGCAAACCTATGTATACTGCGCATGAATAATGTGTTGTCTACATACTACCACTAGTAAGGACATTACGTTTGTCGAGGATTGTATAGTTATTTTATGGGATCAAAATATAAATATAAATATTCAAATTAAAAACAATCACAACTACTGCGATAAGTGTAGATATTTATAAATTATAAACAGCATGAATCGAATTCGTACCGATAAACCAAGAGATCTCTTAGTTTAAATGAGAGAAATTCAAACTGTTGTTTTAGAATTATGAACGTTGTTATTACATTGTCATCCACTTTCCTCTATTATCCTCTTTATCCTAAACACAGGATCACTCTTCCACCATTAGACCAAATTGAATTGTTGTCTTTCGGTGGACGCTGTGCGATACCAACGGAAATCATAGTATACTCAGTGACATGGTAATCGCAACACCAAGAAGGGGTAGGAATTTTTTGACCAAATTTGGCAGAAACGTTTAACTTTAAAATGTAGCAATTTATTAAAATTTAAAAAAAAAAGAACAAAATATAAACATAATTTTTATTAATAATGGGTTGGTCCCCCCCCTATTGGTTACACACTCCCCCACTCTTCGTGGCATCGATTCTAGCAGATGGTCGATTTCCTCTTGAGGTATTGTTTCCCAAGCAACCTGTAATTCGTGCTGTAGAGCTTGCAGCGTCTGCGGAGGATGCAGCAAGTTCCTCAGTCTTCTCCCCATAATGTCCCAAATATGTTCGATGGGCGAAAGATCGGGAGATCAGGGTGGCCATGGCAAGAGATTGACATTATCCTCTGGAAATCGGTCCATAGAACGTCTTGCAATATGGGGACGGGCATTATCCTGCTGGAAAAGTAGGTCTTCCAACTGCTGAAGAAATGGAAGAATATGGGTTTCTACCTCATCATCCACATATCGCTGGACGTTCATATTGGCTCGGATTAATAACAAACGGGACCTACTCCCCTAAGTTATAGCACTCCATACCATAATCCCGACAGTTTGGTGCACATGCCCCGCAACAGAAAATTCAACATTGCGGCGTTCCCCACGTGTTCGTCTGACCCTCATACCGCCATCATGCATCCCCAAACAGAATCGGGATTCATCACTGAACACCACCCTATACCACTCTAGGTTCCAGTGCAGTCGCAACCTACACTACTCCAAACGTTGCTGTCGGTGTTGAGCCGTTAGTTGTAACACAAGATGTGGCCAATAGGATTGCAAGCCGAAAGCTTTGATTCTGCGGTAAACCGTTCGAAGGGTTACAGGACGACCTTCGTTAGCTAACCATTGATCGGCAATTGATCTGGTACTGAAGAATCGGTCTCTTGTCGCCGTAAGTCGAAGATGGCGGTCCTGCATCTCGTTTGTTCATCCTCCACAACCACTTCCATCTGTCTCAGTTGTCTCTTTTTCGCTAGAACAACGGCATCACATTTCTACGGGGCCAGTTGAAGTTTCTTGCCTTTCATCCAGTTCCTAGTCCTTTGTATAACCAAGTAGATAGTCGCCTTCAGCATTTCTTCAGTTTTGGCTATCGCCACCACTTCTAAATTATCAACATACACTATCATCGTCATTCCCTCTGACATGAGCAAGTGTAGCATTCCGTCATAGTAGAGGTTTCAAATCGTGGACCCGGGACCCCGCACGTTATTGATATCGTTCTTTCATCGCGTATTATCAGCACTCTGTCTTGAAGGTATTCTTGAATCATTTATATTAAATAGTTCTGTATATTTTCTTTTTTAGTTCTTTAATAATTCATTCCCATGGAACACAGGTGAATGTGTTCTTTATGTGAAGCGTGACCCTGACGCATAATTGCCTATTGGTACTGTGAACCTGGTTTATATCATCTACCACTGCCCTTTCTAAATTCGTACTGTAGGGCCGACAGATTTCCACTCTCCTTGACCTGTTGCTCCAGTCTATGATTTTGGAGTTGTTCCAGTAATTTTCCTAGTGTATTAATCAAACACAGTGGCCTATATATCAGGGTCATCTGTATTGACTTTATTTGACTTCTCCAGAACAACTTGCTTTCTTCCATATAATGGGGAATTTTCCTTTCTTGAGTATTCCATTAATGTTTGTCTGTATACTAGAGTGTGTACTACTTATGTAAGCAGTCCATCTGGTCTTTATCTTTTTTCTTCCTTATAGCTATTCGGAGAATAAATTGTTGAAGCGTAGTTCTACTTTGTCCTTTGTTTGTCCTCTAGGGTAGACGACTTCCTGCAATTTGTTTTCACTAGCGCTGTCTGCTTAAGCACTCTTTTCTCAGCTCTGCTATTTCCGTAGTCCACCAGTACACAACTCTTCCTTCTTTTTCAAATAATCGTTTCTTGGATCGCACTTATTAGTCAAAAATTGCGGGCATGCCTTTGGGGTATTGTCGTTTGGCTCATAGCCTTGTAGATTTCTGTCTAAAACTCGTTCTAAATTCGGTATTTTTGTTGGATTTACTTTCCATTGTATGGTGAATTTCGGTGCTAATATTCCTACTACCTATTCTCTAGTTTTCATACTACTCATATGTAATGTAATTGTGGTCGCTGAGGCTTTCATCCTCCAGCACTCTCCATCCCTTCACGCGCTGTACCATGCTATTTGTACAGAAAGTGACATCGATGTAGGAGCTACTTAAACCCCTATTCCGTGTGGGCACGTTCCTTTCGTTTAATAGCTTAGGTTCCACCTTTGCTAGCCATTCCTCTTTTGTCTTCTGCGTGAAAACCCCATATATGGGACATGGCATTGAAGTCCCTGTTAATTACTATTTCACGACTGTTGTGCCTGTTTATACCATCTCTTAATCTTCCTAAAAATGTTTCAAACTAACTCTTGACCTAATATACACGACGTAAGGTCACTACTTTGTGTATGTAATATTTAGATCAAATATAGTTAAAAATTCTAATACAGTTATGCCCTAAGGTAAACCATTTAAAAATACAGAGTGTTAAACTATTATTTTTTAAATAATTACAATTTCAGGAAAGCCAACATTTATTTTTATTTTACCCTAAATTCACTATAAAGATTGTTCAAAGCGGCCACCGTTGCTCTCAAGACACATTCTCGCTCTTCTTAAGAGAGATCTGGTTGCCCTACGTAACATATCATTGTTATTCCGAATTAGTTCAGCTGCCTCAAAAATGCGTCTCCTCAGATATTCAACAGTCTTTGATGGTGTTTGGTATACCATATATTTTATATGGCCCCACAAATAATAATCTAGACAAGTTAAGTCCGGAGATCTTGGGGGCTAGGGATGCTGTTCTCCTCTACCAATTACACGTCCTTCAAACCGTTGATTCAAAAATTGTCTTACATGTAACGCAAAGTGCGTAGGAGCACCATCGTGCTGGTATCACATACCATGTCTGATCGTCAGAGGGACATCATCTAATAATCCTCTCATACGATCTTCTAGAAAATTTAAATATCTGTCGGTGGTTAAATGGTTCTCAAAAACGATTAGACCGATGAGCATGTTAACAATAATTCCACACCAGATATTTACTGAAAACCTGTGTTGATAATTTGATACTATGATTTCGTGTGGATTTTCCAAATCCCAAGAGTGGCTGTTCTTTCTGTTCATTAATCTATTCCTTGTAAATGTTGCCTCATCCGTGAATAAAATTCTGTTAGGTAGGTTTCGATTTCGAATGATTCAGCGGCAAAATTCCATACGACTAACGAAATCTGTATGTAAAAGGGCTTGAGCAGGCTGGATATGTAATGGAGATAAACCATGACATTTTAATGTTCTGCAAACTCACATTCGCGGTACATTAACTTGTCCAAATACACGACGAACAGAAGTGCTGGGATTATTATCAATTGCTCACAGTATATTGCTCTCATTGTTTACTACTTGGTGTATTAGACGCTCAGTCGGCGGTTTCGGGAAAGTTCCGTGTGCACTCGTTAGAAAACTCGTCGTTCTGGTAGTCGCTGATTTGGAAATCTCAACCCATATTCTCGAGCAGCTGCTACTGAGTTTCCATCACAAAAACCGTACATGTAATAGATATTGGCGTACTCTCCCATTGTAAAAGTAAACATTATCAACACTCTTAATAAGCGCAAGCAGAGTAATCAAGTTTAAGGTGCTTTACTATAAATAATATCATTTCTATAGCAACATAGAGTTTGTATCAAATAGTATAATATCATTTCGGCTGCTTCAATATTTAACTAAAACAGGCCATAACTTCTTTAATAGTTGATTTAGAGAAAATGACCACTCTTTAGTTCTTTTCACCTCTCCGACACTTAGGAGAATCAGTGACCTCACGTCATGAGACACCCTGTGGTGGGAGAGCAGTAACCGCTGTACTGTACTACATTGCTAGTTTTAATGCAAACGAAACTTCGATTACCCTCACTCTTGTATAGGTACTTTCGTGTCGCTTATACAGGTAACAGGGTGTGTGTGTGTCTGTGTGTGTGTGTGTGTGTGTGTGTGTGTGTAAATTAACGAAACAGCTACACGTGGCGATATTTTTCGTGAAATTTTTAGTCGTAAAGCTTAATACTAAAATCTTCTACCATGCTTGCTGTCTTCTCGGGGACCACTTAAAAGAAACATACATTTGGCAACGCTGCACCCAAACAGGTGTTATTACTATACACGGTAACTAACTAACTGCTTATATAATTACCTACGTATAATAATTGCTCGAATTGAAAACTGTCTGTTGTGATTTGTAATACTGTTACTTTAATTATGTTTTTAACTTCGTCAGCGTTTAGTGGCGGCTTAGCATAAACGTTTTCTTTAATAAAACCTGAAACGGAAAAGTCTAAAGGATTGAGATCGGGTGATCTCGCGGGCCATAAAATAGGGCGACCGTGACCAATCCATCTGTTTGAGAAGTGTTCTTCCAACCTAAAGATGTTATAGAATGTGAATGCGGCATTGCACACCTTGCTGACGTCAAACCACAATACAATTGATGTCCACGTGACAAACGGGTTTATAAATACTTTTGCTCTTACTAAGTGTAAATTTATACTTTTGTGGCAAAACTTTGTGTTAATAAAATGGTACATTGTGTGGCAAATGGATGTTAGAATTCTTCAAAGAAGAAAATCAGTGTGTGCATTATGTTCGGTATAGTTGGTGTCCCTAAGTAGTTTGACAATAGCGTGCAATTGGCGCATCCATTTTCTGTGATATCCTTGTTCCAACCAATCTCTTACATTCCGAGCAAAATGCGCAGGAGCTCCATCATGCATAGATATCATATTAAGTAGTAGATATGTTCAACAAAATCTCATGAATAACTGGTTCCAAAACATTCGCCCAACAACCCTGTGGTTTATTATGCCCAACCAAACATTAACAGAAAACTTCTGGTGACCATATTCACGAATGTCATCCCCAGTAACACGAATTCTATTTAATATCGTTTTGTAAAGATTCAATCTGAATATGTTTATTATTTATACAGGGTGTTAATGAATTGCAGGGACAAACTTCTAGGGCTTAAAGTATACATGAAAACAAACATTTTTTGTTAATAAATGATGGTGAAAAGTGTTTCTTTTCAGGGATAGAGCTTCTCAAAGATTCTTTAAGGAGCGCCTAAATGTAGGCAACTCAATTTACTGCCTACTATTTGTTTCCATAACGACGGAAATTAATACAGGATAAATAAAGCCCTCTTTCCCACTTTTCAAATTCAAATTAAATGTAAATTAAATGAATTAACAAAATGTTTAAAATCTAAGCAATAGAAACAATCAAAATTACAAAGCAAAAATCAACTATTCGAAAAATGTTCAATAACTAATTCAAAAATGAACAAAATTATAGTAAATGTTCAAATGCAAAAATAGTCAAAAAATGCCGAATTGTGTCAAAATTGACGTTATTTGAATGCATGTTCCTATGTAAATCATTTAAAATGCAATTTGGTTTGCCTATTTTCAGGTACTTCTTAAAGAATCTTTAAGAGGCTCTATTTTCTAAAGGAAACACTTTTGACCACACATTTATTAACCCTTGGCTAGGCGCGCTCTAATTCTGACATAAGAAGGCGCGCGGCGTATAGAGTACGCCATATGTGCTTTACAAAAACAGGAAAACGATTTTATAACATAAACCTTTTTTATTGATTTGCAAATATACAAAAAATATAAGGATAACTTCAAACGAAATAATACATGATAAAAAAGCAAATTAATGTATAAAAATATTTAGTCAAATTCTGTATTTTGATTATTGTTACATGTGTCACATTCAACGCACGCCGTGCTATGTTTTTTACAAGAAAATCGGTTGCATTTTGAGCATTTCACTGTAGTGTAGTTATTTTTTGCACGACCGCAGAGGTAACACCTCCCTTTATGTGCAAACGAAGTATTTGCTGTTTCTTTGTGGACAGGAGGTCTTCCTAATACGTTTGCTATTATGGATTTGATATGTTGTGGTAATAATTTTTGCTGCTGTCTTTGTTGCATATGGGGCTTTATAAGATCCAAACTCAAATTTTTTAGAAAAACTCGCCGTTGATGGTTCATGTCAAAGTTGATTTTTTCGTATGAATGGAGAATGTAACTATTTATTGCAGCTACATTTACAAGTGCCATAAAAATAGCAAAAGGCCACCGTTTCGTTCTTCTTGATACTGTATAAGCACTGCACTTCTGATCAACAGTATCAGCACCTCCTTTGGTGCGATTATAATCTAGAATAATCTCAGGCTTGCCTGTCTCTGCAGCATCAATAGAGGCATCATCGTGCATGGTTGAAATAAGAAGAATCGCCTTGCTTTGCTTAGGGACATAAGAAACGAGGGTTAGATTTTTTTGAAATCCGAATGTAGATGTACCAGGAGCTCTGGATTTGTTTGGTAGAAATTCTAAAGGAATTTCTTTTTTGTTCTTCCTTAGAGTTCCAATAAACGTTAAACCTTTCTCTAAAAGGGATTTGGCCAGCTCACAGCTAGAATACCAGTTATCGCATGTCAAGTTTCTATTTGAATGTTCTAAACCGTCTACTAATCGATACACTACTTCAGATGGAGAGTTACTAACTGCATATGGCCCCTCAGGTTGCTTACCACAGTAAATTTCCAAATTATATGTATAAAAACTTTTAGCATCTACTAATGCATATATTTTCAGACCATACTTCGCTGGTTTGTTGGGTATGTACTGAATAAAGCTACACCTGCCACGATAGGGTTCCAGTTTCTCGTCGATTGTAATAAATTCACCCAGTGAATATGACTGTTTGCAGTTTTCTACAAACTTGTCGAAGAATGTTCTAATTGCGGCTAACTTATCTATGCGTTTTCGGTCCTCTCTCGTTTCTGGATCGTCGAATCTAATGGCCGCAAGTAAGAAGATAAACCTTTTTATGGACATAACACCCCTGCTTATTTCTATCCCTGTTCCGTCTGCCGCAAATATTTCACATAAATTTGTCTTGCTCATTTTTTTGTTCCAATCAAAATCATCAATCCAATAAAAGCCATGATCTCTTCTCTACTTGTATTTGTACAATCTCTTTCTCGGCTGTAAGAGTCCTTCTTTCTAGATATGTATAAATTTGTAAATACCACTATGTCGTCTATCATAACCGTGTCTATAATTTTTACAAAAGCACTTACACAGTCCGGAAAATTTTTGTCTCTAGGAGCAGGAAATCTTTTCACTAACAGATTTTTTTAGAAGTTTTCGCAAACTTACTTACGAGAGATTTCTTGGCCCATTTGAATTCTTCTACTACTTCCAGTTTTGATGATTTTGATCCTTTTTTATTACTAACATTTTTATAAATCTTTTTTGTATAAAACATTTCATCGGTTTCTTTCTCGGGTATTTCATCTGATGTTTCTTCCTCTAAATCAGCTGTATCAATTTCACTGGCGGCATCGCAATCGTCCACTTCTATCTCTTCATTTTCCGATCCTGAGGATTCGCCTTGTATGTCCACATTTTCATCACACTCCTCCAGCAGTTGATAGATTTCCTCACTGCTCATTTGAGCAACATTAATTTTTCGCGACCTATAATTAATTGTTTAACATTAAGTTTACAATAAATGTACAAAAAAAAAATAAACATAAGAAATTATAAATATTGAATAATAAAAAAATACTCACATATTTAGGCGCACGGCGTACGCAGTTCGCCACTCACAACACACTCGATTTCGAACGTAATATTTTGACAACTAGTACATCCAACGCACTTGCTGGTAAATAATTAACAGAAGGAGATGTCGCTAGGAGGTTAGCTAGAAGATGGAGTGACAACAACGCTGTGTTGCCAAATTAGAACCGATTAAAGCGCGTTGGCGTACGGAGTACGCCAGCGCGCCTAGCCAAGGGTTAACAAAAGTTGTTTGCTTTGTTGTGTTTTGCAAGCCCTAAAAGTTTGTCCCTACAATTTCCAATTTGAATTTGAAAAGTGGGAAAGAGGGCTTTATTTATCCTGCATTAATCACCGTCGTTAGGGAAACAAATAGTAGGTAGTAAATTGAGTTGCGTAGATTTAGGCGCTACCTACTTAAAGAATCTTTGAGAAACTCTATCCCTGAAAGGAAACGCTTTTGACCATACATTTATTAACAAAGAATGTTTGTTTTCATGTATATACCTACTTTAAGCCCTAGAAGTTTGTCCCTGCTATTCATTAACACCTTCTATAGACCACTAACCTGTATGCTACGTAGACTAAGCATCTATACGGGCGTGGCCTTTAAAAACGGGACCAAAAAGCGGCCATGTTGCTCGTCTGTAAGTTAGTAACGTTTGATGTTACGAAGATTGCATTATTGAAATGTTGGTATTACAATTTCCCAAACTGAGCAGAAATCTAACCTTAACTGGCTAAACTGTCAAAACTAAACTGCCGTTTTTGTCAAGTTTTGAGCACAAAATGTACCGCACAAAACGTAATCCACCAGATTTTCGCAGTAGCGCCAACTAAAGCACTGCCAACGTAGCTTAGTTAAAAAAATAAAATTACTAGGCAACAGACGAGCAATATGGCGGATTCTGGTCCAGTGGTCTAGCACTGCATGCACGTAGTATATACAGTGAGATCGAATAAGCTTGTCCAAAAAACAACTACCTTCTAAGTAGTTATCAATGTTTCTTTCTAGTGTGATATTAGCCACACTGCGCAATACGTTTGTTCCGTTGTTTGTTTATGATTGTTCCGTGTGTTTACGTTTCTTAATTTCAGTTTATATTCTTGGTCGCTGTTATTATTATACAAATAGTATTTTTCAATACTAATTAAGGATTGTTAAACGAAGTTTACAGTAAGTACAGTGTTTCCAATTAATTGATAACAGTAATAATTGTTTGTAAATTTAAGGTTATGTATTCCGTTGAACACAACAAGTTTATTATTGAATCTTATTTC
>JABXWE010032521.1:0-27321 GCA_014611495.1 Limonius californicus | reverse complement strand
ATGATTTGGGGCTGCGTGGCAACTTCAGGATTAGGATGCTTTGAATTTATTGTTGGTACCGTGAACGCCACGAAATATCAACAAATATTGGTAAACAATATGCTACCAAGTATCGCGAAGTTAAATGTTGGCGAAAATTACATTTTTCAGCAGGATGGAGCGCCCTGTCATACGGCCAAAACCAGAAAAAAAGTGGTTTGGCGACAACAAAGTAAATGTTCTTTCTTGGCCTTCCAACAGTCCTGACCTCAATGTCATTGAAATAGTGTGGCTTAAAATGAAACAAACATTGAGGAACAAGCCACAACAGACATTACCGGAACTTAGAGCCAAAATAGAGCAAATTTGGAATGGATTTACTTCTGAAAAGTGCAGATCCTTAGTCGAGTCAACGTCCAACTGAATTCGAGCGGTCATAAAATCTAAGGGTGATATTACTCCATTTTAGAAAAAAAAAACGTGCTAATGTCCCAATATTTAGTTGCCACGCAATATGAACATTTTTCTTGTTAATTAGCGATGATAGAATAAGTATTTTGTTTTTTGTGTTGCTGATTGGCCCCAATTGTTGTTAATTAAATAGTTACTTAGTATTAAATTAAAAAAATTATTAGGAAAACAAATAAACTGTCAAATACCTGACTTATATATGTATTTTAGTTTGTCCCAATATATAGTTGTTAGGGCTCGTATATCTAGAAGCACGCTCACAAGCCTGTAAATATATCTTGAGGCTATTTCAGGTGCTCATCGGTACTTATTGGTGCTTTATTCCGAGTTACATTTGAAGTTAACATTTAATATTGAGGAGGTTGTCTATTGATATATATGTTCTGCGGCAATGGAAGCACATTTATCTATCTGTCCGTGACAAGAGTCTGTACCTGTCACATCTCATGTTCTAATGTGTCCGTTCCTAGCAGAATTAACCTCTACTATATACATATATATGGGTTCGCTGAATTATGGCAGCCCTGTCCGATGTATTATAGGGGATTGAATATTAAACGAAGCGTTCGCCGTGTTAACGTGAGATAACCACCCTCGCCATACTTCCCTAATAGCTTAATGCACTCGCAGAAAATCCTCTTTACGTATAGATAATAATTATTAGAAATTCAAATCTAAGTAAGTGAAAGATTACCACGCTAAGGAAAGTTTCTGTGGAATGTTACTACAGGCTTTTGACGCCAACTTCACGGTTTAACTGTTTTATGCAAGATTTAATATTTATTGCGAATAGAAACGTTCGTGCTTTCAATTCATAATAGAAACAGACCAATGCTACCCAATTGTGATAGGAAAACTGACAATACTAGTGACATTGCATCGCTACATTTTTCAATTAACCTATATTTATCCAATTGGAGAATTCACAAAAGCTGAGGCATTGATTAAAACTAACTGTTACTAAAATGTCACGAATAGGGAGCCTGGACGAAGTTGAAATATTTTTTATTTTGCTTTATATTGCAATTGTATTCTAATTATGGCGTCGATTAGAATATCTATTTAATAACTTCCATTAAAGAAATAGAACTCTAGTATCAGACTAGATGTAACGAAAATGTGTCCTGATTTCAACGATTCTTTCAAGTTCTATTTGGTAGGCACTCTACTAGAAATAGAATTCGTAAAATTAGCAAAATAAAGTTTCAACTCGATATTATGTTTGCGAAGACATCACCCACCTTGAGGGATACTAAAAGAGTTTTGTGAAATAAATACATTTTCAAGCTAACTAATGAAAAGTTTTATGAAAATGACCGAAACCTTTTACTTATACTCTAGCCACTCTAGCGTATTTCAAATAATGTTTACACATTTACATCATTACATTTGCATTAACATTGTAACATCCCATTGGATCACAATACTGACATGTTATGAGAATATGCTCTGACATAAAAACATTTCTTGAGATTTAAATTTTACTTCCCAACAGTTTATGATGTTTATCCAAAACCGCAGAAACTTTAAGTGGAAGCGAATGTGCCGCACATCAGAGCAACTACTATTTCAGACGCTGTAGTCAAATTTATGAAAAATTGGATACCGCCTTAACTTGTTAACCAAAAGCTTCAGACACCAATATCCGATTAGAATTAAGATGGCCTATAACATCACAGTTCAGAAATTTCAAATAGGGTTTGCGAAAGAGGCGCTAGCAAAGAGCATTGTTTAACTGCCATTTTCGGTTGAATTTTATTTTCAAACTATCAAATGAATTTCTTCTCTCGATATTTTAATGTTTATCAAAATCGAATAACTCGTTTGTCGGTGAAGAATTGATTTAAAATTTTCAAGACTATATTAAAAAAAAACTGGTTGCTCACTGAAAGCATAAAACCTAAGCACTATTAAATTTATTAAATTTTGGGCCAACGAGCGTTTTTCCTAATTTTGCTAACATTGCAGTGGCCTTGTCTGCAGAAAACGTTTGTTATCAAGAAAACACGTCGTAAACATCGAAGTTTTAAAATGTCACATAAACATTATTAATAATAAATACTTCGGCTTTCTATTCCAAAATTCAGTATTTCAAATTTGGTTAAATCTGCCCAACTGTTTGGGGGGTATTGCAGTCAGATACGCGTACTCATGGACATATATTATTCTAAAGCCTACTATGTATTTTCTTCCCTAGATGTGAAAACTCAAATATTGTTTCACGAAATGAATGCTTTCCTTATACTCATATGGCATGGGAAAAGAAAAGCATCAATTTTAATTTAAACATCGCGTAAATATTATATTTATACATCCTTTTGTCAGACTAGACTAGAAAATTTTAAAAATGCTTAAAAGTTTTTTATTATGGCTTGGAAAGAAGAGAACTGTAATAAAAACGGCTATTATTTGGACGGGAAATGTCTACATGAAATTAATTTCTTTGGCATAGTTCAACGAACAAACACTTTTAAAAGTATAAGCAATCCGTCCTTACAGTTGAATTACATATGCACGCTATGCATTATTAATTATTTCCACATGTTTCAAGTGAATCGATATGTCTCTATATCACTTGTTATAACGTATAACTGCTGTCGTATGGAGCGTCATGAAATTACTTAATACAGAGTATTTTATTGGTTTTTCAATAGAATCATACCGTTACTTATTTTTTACAATTGCAAACATTACATAATATTTTACAAACCTTGTTACGGAAGCTACCGTTGCAAAATAGCTAGCTACATTATAATCTATATTGTATCTAAAATTCATAGCTATGCTACACTACCATTTTTTCGAAAATTCATCATTAGAAAATACCAGTGCAGGATGTGTAGGATTACATTTTATGGCTAGGACCGCTGGGCTTCCCTACCTTTGTTGTTTGTGGCACTACTCCTAGAAACTTCCAAGTCTGTAGCTGTAATACTTAGCTTCTTTACTTCCGTACGGTAGTTAGAAAGAAAAATAGTTAAAATTTTTAAGACAAGTTTCACTATAAACAAATTTTATCTTTACAAAAGGTTTGCTCGATTGTTTCTCATAATTAATGTATAGAAAAAGTAGTTTCTAGTACCAAACTCTTTAGTTTAAAGTTGTGGTCGATTGTTATTGAAATTTATGTAACTAAGAAGTAATTTCTCGATTTTCTTGCAACTACTGTTTTTGAAATATAGTTCGCTTCAGGTGCATGCTAGTTTTTGTTTCAAGTGGCGCACTACAAGAAACACGCTACTTCATAATTATGGTCTAAAAAATCAACTTCTTAAATAATAAGTACATATAGAAAAATTGTTTGTATTACATGTGACCTACGAATCTAACAAGTAACAGGTGCTTTTAAACAAATGAATTTCACATTACAGGACAGTGGTATTCAACCTTTTTCCCCCGTACCCCTAGAGACACTTTTCCACTCAATTATGTACACCCAAAGTTGTTGGTGCATAATTCAAGTTATACACAATTACATTTAAAATTATCATAATTCCAAAGTAATGTATTAAATCACCAGTGTTAAACGCTAAGAAGAACAATCTAGCCATTTCAAATGGAGTGGTCATTATAGGACCACAATATTATAACGAACGCGGCTACAAGATTTAATTGTTAAGTAGAGTAAGCCAGATGGTAAATTAATTTTAAAACTTACAAATATAGAGAAAATTTCTTTGTGCAGTGTTTGTAAAACAATCGCAAATTAGGAGAGTCTCGTCGTTCATGAAGAAAAATAAATAATGAAAACTTTACGTACCCCCTAAGATGTCTAGGCGTACCCCCAGTTGAATACCACTGATCTAAGATACTTCATTTGTACAAAACAGTTTCCGCGTTCTACATTGATTACACTAAGACATTTGTATTTTGTCATATAAAGCAAATCTAGCATATTACATGCTAGCCAAATTCAAGACCACTGACAAAAATCGGCAATTCTTACTTTTTGCCATTGACTTGTAACATTTGTACAAGTACAAATCCATTCAGAACTATTCGATAGCGTTTTGCTTCGCATTGTGTCTCCGGAAGGCATACTGTAGGTTGCGTAATTATATTATTATACTTGTTTGTATTTTACATTTACCATTTTTAAATTGGAATTCTAGCTGCAATAATAAAATCTCCATGATTAATTTAATCCAAGTTTTATATTAAAATTTGAAATACAGTTTTATTAGACGTAGAACAATTTTGCCGTCAAATTACATTAAACCGCAGTTTTTTGCAGGTACATATTTGCAGCTGACAGTTGTAATGCTGGCGCGAATAGACACTAATTTAATCTTGATGTACTGTCATAGACACGCGCTTCATCAAAACTTTATTAGGCTCTATTCAAGCGAATTGGAATATACGGCGTAATTTATAGCACTTGCTGAGCTTGAACAATTCGGCTTTAGCTTTCCCGACTTCATTTTGTATTTAACACCTTAACTGAAAACCCGTAATGAAATTTATATTTTTAAATACGGGAATGGTGCTTGGCAGTTAAAACCTCTCCAACGTAATTTAGAATCTTTAATTTCTTTTCTTTTGTTCAATTCAAAGCTCTGTACGTAAGTGCCACTAACCCTCTCTCAATGAACTGCTGCTCTTTATTTTGCCTGTCTCGGAAAGTTGGTTGTTTGAAGTCTACTAGAAATGAGAAAGGGTAATTTGGCATTGTGATAAAATGGAACAGTAGGTATGTATACGCTAGATGCTCCTTTTGTGCGAGGTACTTCAGGGTTTTAGTTCGATGTTCTGCGCAGGTAATTGACTAATTTCCCTCAGGACTCCCTTCTGTGTACGTCTAAGAACCGCCAACAACAGTTTGTTACGCTTTAACTTATACTTACCTTATGAATATTTGCTTTATAGTCTCTCTCCACGAATTTTTGCTGCATATATTCCATTATTATACCGGAGATAACTTTTAACTGCTGCTGAAGATACTTTACATATACTTGGATAATTTACTAAATTTCCTTCACTAGAATACCAGATACCGAAGAAGTTTATGTTCTTAAAAATATTTTTTGCCATGGATCTTTAGGTTTGACATGAGTTCAAATTAAAATAATTTACAGCACATCGGTTCTCATATGCTGAATATACATAGTTTAAATTACTGAATAGTTTAATAGACTCGCTCGCTAGGACAAAATATAGAACTGAAGTAACAAAGGGTATTAATTTTTGCAATATCATTCAATTTTAGTACTCCATACACTAGAATAAAGAAGGTACACTTAATTGAATATTTGATTGCTATTTTAAAAGGGCTCTGCTGTTATACCTGAGATACATCATCGATGTTCATTGCTAAAGTTTATAAATATGTGCCTGTTTATCGAATTATACCTAATAGTTAGTTTTGCCAGTTCTCCAATTTGTAATGCGTCTAACATATAACTATTAAAGTTTTTCATAAAACGTTATATGACTTGCAAAATTTTAATTTCTCCTTATGTTTATTTACAATATTGAGAAAGTATGTATGTGCAAAACAATATACTAGGGTTCTTAACGAACCATTAAATTACTTGTACGTTTCGATCTAAATTTATTACACTTTTTTCAATTGAGAATTATCGGAGATATAAATATTTAGCAAATTAAATAAATTCTTATTTGAGTAGCTTATAGATAACTGAAATTTGTTAACTGCTTCTTGCCTTGCTTAATTGATAGTCGTTAACTAAGAAGTGAATATAATATTAATAATGTCAGCAGATTTATATTTGAATATGTGCTTGATACGTATTTGAAATTTAGCAACACGATATTAAAGGTGCAAGGTAAATAATAGGCCGTGTTACAAAAACAGCACATTTGATGTTGTTCTCGATCTTTGTCGTGATCTTCTACCCGAAAATCTTTACTAGTGGCGAATTTACGAGTTCCACTCATTGGTTAAAGGTAGAGTTTAAGAATGTTTATAAATAAGGATGGCTGTATACACTGTTGTAAAGGTAGAAGAACATAAACGTCCTAAAATATGAAGAAACATCCACGAAACATACATTAACCTACCATTATATGTACCCAGGTATGCTCTAAAATATCAACAGTCCATGTGTCTACAAAATATACAAAAAAAATATAATAAGGTATTTTTTTATATTTCTATAGATATTTGAGCACGAACAAATCTGCTAATAATTTAATACCAAAAAATTAGGAGTAATATATTTCACCAAAAATTAAGTAACAGGCTGCAGTATATTACAGTAAGTTAGTAATCATATGTTGCCATATCGAGATTCTCAGCTAAGTTTTATGTGCTACAAATATTCTCTCTAATTCCTAAAAATGCAGGGTACACTTGTTAATTGTCTGCTGTAATCGTGAATACATGTTATTCTCATTAAAATTGTGTATGGTTTTACTTTCGTTACTCAATACACCGTCAACATGTAAAACTCCCAGACCATTATTTTTAACCGGCAGTATATTTATTTTTGCACCCTATCATATTTCTGCTTTTGGTAAATCATCTGAAATATATTTGCAGTATTCGGAAACACACAGGTTTTGTGTTCCAGTTTTATAATAATACATAACACGAATATCTGCAAAATGAGATCTTCACTGAAGCTTAAAACTAAAAAGTTATCAGGTTTTGATAATTCCACCACTAATATTTCAAAAAAATGTATAAATCAAATAATATTTTTTTTAAACACGCAAACCTAAAATATGCATTAACATATGTCATATGCCGTAACTATGGATGTAGTACATGTAAAATATAATTTAGTTTTCTTGACTAAGCAATGAAAAACACATCATTAACGAATAATCAACTTCTGATGTATAACAAAAGAGAAAAACATACAATTTAATCTGGCAATATTTATAAATTTCACAAGCTTCTAATATTGCTAAGGTTTGCATATCTGTGGTTATAAACAAAAGTTGTATATCTTAGAAGCTTCTGAAATCTATAAATAATCAAAAACTGAACCTTTGTAAATGAGCAAATTAATCTCTAAATTTCGTCATTATTTAAAATTTACCCATAGAAAATCAAGACAAATATAAAGTCCAACAACAAATGTGTTCTTTCTGTAACTACAACCTGTTATTTAACTTATATTTCTTCAGATAGGACCTTCTTATAATGTTGAAATGCCAATAAAAGAAATAAATATAAAAAATCTGCTGAAATTATTAATAATACTGTACTTTATAAAATTATAATTACGCGATTATAGCTTATCTGAGAAAAGCTTAAGAAAAATATTCAGATTCAGTATTGTACTACATTTCAGTTTTATTTTGAAGGTTTTTCCCTACATTTAACTAAACGAAAAACAGCTTCTAAATATTAAAGCAAGTACTATCATCTTTTCTAGTATGTAATATCTTTCCGACCTGGTAATATAGATAGTATCACTGTTTATATCACCAATGTTTTGAAATATTTTACGTTGCATCTGTTCGCTTTATGCCTCCCAGCTATTATCATGAAACTTCCTGCTCAAAAGTACCCAATAATTTTTCACAGGTCTTGAAATATATTAGAACAATTATACACTTTTGAGGAAAAACCCTTGCTGTTAGCGACTAGTAATTCTTTGGTTATTTTAGGGCAATGATAGATTGTGTTAAAATATTATTGCATATCATCTGAATAACTAAATAATTGCATACCATTACTGCAAACGTACTTTGGGCGAACCTGTTGAATACCTTTGAACCCAAAAGTTTCAAAGTGCCTCCAAGTGTTATGATAAGGCTTTAGTAGCCTTTAGTAGCCCAGCATAAAGAAGAGTTGCTGTCTATATTACAACTCTTAATGTTTGCAACCCGCGGTGATTTAATCCTCAATGATCACAACCCTCAACGATCACAACTCTCTATAATCATGCCCTGAATGATCACAACCCTCGATGATCACAATTCCCAAAACGCCAAACCGTAAAACGTTCGTTATATTATCGGACAAATTTATAGCACCACGGTAAGAAATTCCAATGTTAGTTCAATAACAGTGGGAAGTTATTGTTAGTTGCCTATTTCACTATATACAGGGATTTTTTTTAGTATACATTGCCTATGAATACTTAAAAAAAACGCGTCAATTACGCCTATTGTGTAGGCAACCAACTATGCCCACAACTAAAAAACAGAAGCAAACATCACTGTAGTTGTGAATTATTTGAGTATGAGGGTTATGTTGATGCAGTGTTTATATTAAATAAGTATTTCACCTTGTAGGTATATAGGACGCAGATGATGACTGATTTGTTAAATACAAAACTCGACTGGATGATGTTTCTGTAAGGTCTGTGAACATTGTACTTCCTTTGTACAACACAAATACATCAGCGACAAGGTGGTGTAATTAACGGTCAGCATAGTTGCCTTCCAAGCAGTTGATCCGGGTTGGATTCCCGGCCATCGCAGACTTTTTTTAATTATTATTTTTTATTATAACTATTAATTATGATTTCTTCAACGTAGCATAAAATATTTAATTTCATTTCTTCGGTTAAAATGTGATTACTTCTAGTTCTTATTTTATGGGAATTTATTACGCATCCCTCTGATTTAAATTTTCTAATTGTTTGTATGGTTCGAATACAAGGAACAGGTCTTCCTAGATATTTTATTGAAAATAAGTCTCTCACAGTTCTTAAACTGTTACCATTCTGATACCACATTAGAATTTCCACTTTTACGTCTTTACTGTACATGGTTGTATAAAAAACGCAAGAAGACACTAAATAAAGATTAATTTTATTTTTTAACCTTGAATTAATTTAATTGTTTTGGTCACAGCATGCTTCAGTTGTCTGTATAGTTGGTTGCCTACATAACAGGCGTAATTGACGCGTTCTTTTTAAAAGTATACATAGGCAATGTATACTAAAAAGAAAAATTCCCTGTATGGTGATTACATTCAACATATAAATGGATAATCAACGTGGAGAAATGCATCTGACTGCTCAAGGAAGTGGAAGAAATTCTTATCAATTGTAAATTGCGACCGTTTTAAAGTATACAGCGTGGTTACCTTATCTTGGTAACAGGTAGGTAGGCTACACACATTAGTAAAGTTTACATTGTTTAAATAAAAGAAATCAAAGTAGTTTCGTGGGATGTACGATGAAACTACAATGAAACTACAATGAAACTATTTACTAATAAATAAGATGCAATTTTGCAATAGGTGCATATACAATATTTATTCCTTATAAGTTAAACAGGAGAAAGTCGAGATAGCATAGAACTTATAAAATCAACAAGAAAAATAAATTAAATAAAAACTGGAAGAAACACACTAATGAATCACGGAATAACTGTTTAAACATGCGTTCCACCTTGCTATCATATAAGTCAATCCACCGCAGAAGAGAATTTCTAACACGAGTTAGCATGTGTGGGGTTATTGACCTACACGATTCCATAATTCTTTTACGTAAATCTAAAGGCGTTAAGTCTGAACTACGTGGAGGCCAAGGATGAATTACACCTCTTGCAATTAAGCTGGTATAGAAAGTTTCAAAATATTAGTTTTTTACAATTCTATGGAAGTGGACAGGTGCTCCATAATGTTGAAACCACGCTGTCTAACATAAAGAGATTGAAGAAATTGGCAGAAATTCACTCAACGTGGATAATCTTCAGTAAGATGTTGCACTAATGTGACGTGGTAAGGACGAAACTGGTTTGCTTTTAAAATGTTAAATACTGAACTTTGGCTAAAACCTACAGTTCTTGCAACTGCTCATTGGCTTATACGGGAATTACCAGTTTTTTGTTCAAAAACCGCCGCTTCAGCTTCTACAGTTGTGACATGTTGTCTTCTCACTGTCCATATTGCCGCAAATTGCTCTCTAAATGCCTAAAGCCATTATGTAATGGAAGGGGTCTATCCACATATCGTCGTACTGCTAAGGTCACCGCCCCTCTGCATTCTCCCAAAATCAACATCATATCTGTTTTCTCGCTATTAGCGCACATTAAAACTGATTGTTATTACCACAATAATCTATACTAATCAACAACTTTCTACGGAAGTTTGTTAAGTTTTGATAAAACAGTAGTTGACATTTGCCTGTCCAACGGACTCTTAATGTAAAAAAATATTTTTAATAGCTAAAAAGAAAAGTTAACTATTCATTTCATGTACATGTGAGAGCTATAGCCTATCTACTTGTTACAAGATAAACTGATCACTCTGTATAATAAAAAAGCAATTATGAGCCGTAATTATGTTGGCATGTTGTTATGATCATAATGGGACCAAACCCGTGACTTAGCAGATATGACCATTCACAAACAGCAAAAATGGAACATTTTGGGATTGTGTTCATTGGGGGTTGTGATCATTGGGAGTTTTGGTCGCTCTCCAGAATTGTGATGTAGAATATTTAAAAATCCCTCGAGAATTGATGAGTAAAGTAAAAAGAAGTTAAGTACTATTGAAGATTATGATGCTTTATTTATTTTTAAAACACTTTTTATGGTTAGTGTCAGTACATGTACCAAAACCTTTAAGTTAAGTTTAAAATATTATTTTTCTTTAACTTTTGCTACATTCGTTATTTACTATATTTTTGACATTTACCTTATTACTGATATATAAAGTTTTACTACACAGTGTTTACATAAATTGCGAAGTTAAAATAGCAAACTCTGCGGTAACTACTAAAACTCTAATTGTTTAATTATTCTATTAAACGCTTCAGGTGAACCGACCCTTAGAATAATCAACAGTTTGTATTTACTTAAAGCCTTGTTTTCAACCATCAAAAGAACCTCTTAAACTTTAGACGTAGTGTGTACTGCTGTATTCTGTGTAACTGTTCAATTTCCTCAAACATAATGAAGTGTTTTTTTTAAGTAATAAACTTAAATCTATCTAAAGTCGCAAAAGCTTTTAGTGATTATTCAAATTTAAATAAATCGAATGGTGACGATATTACAACATTTTCCACGTAGCACGCTGAATAAATATTTTATCTAGAAGCAGCTGCACAAAATGTAATTTGGCGGACTGAATATAGTCTCACTTTTATGCAATGCGTGGTATGAAGTGTTTTGTAATTCCAGGATTTGTCCAACTACTTTGTATTCGTAGGCATACTCGGCTCCCTGTCCGGAACATAAAACTCGCGTAAAGACCCACGATTTCCCTGTGATCTTATTTTAACTTGAGTTTTTCGATTAAACTTAGAATAGCAGAAACTTGTCCAAACAAACTTTCAATGTCGGAAGTGTTGATTATTAAAATACCATTCGTCTCAGACTGAATAGTTCAAAGAAATATCTAGTTGGAAATACCCCGTGGTTGTTAGCTTGCAACGAGGGAGGGCATAAAGTGGCAGGAAAAGGTTTCGCTACAAGTACTATGTATGTTTTATTAGTGTGGAAAACGCGGGATACCATAGAAAACGTGACAAACTTATAAAAATCCTATTATTTCAAAACCAGATTTGTCATTTCGCTTATGAAATTTTGTAAGTTAGTGTTAAGGAATTGAACAGATGTTACAATCGCAAACTACACTACTTTAAGAGATAAAAGAAAATGCTTTGACAAATGTCGGGCAATTTGTTGAATCCCAATTTTCACAAACTGCCTATTAAAAAAAGTTATATGAAGTTTCAACAAATATCGTTGCTACTGATATTTATTAGAAAATGCGTTTTTTATCATTATAATAAACTATCTGCAATAAGCTCGTTTACTAGTACTGAATTTGCATGTTTTAAGAATCTACAATTTAACTAACATAGTATACTAATTTTTGAGATAACAGAATTTGCTTTTATCTTTAAAAGGCTCCGGTTACTTGAATATTTGATTGGTATGAAAAAGCGCTTGATGGTGCCTTTTAGGTAACCGAAAATATTCCATCAATATCCATATTAAACTATTCAATTCAATTCAATTAATAGGTTAACTGTATATCAGACAAGTACTACCTTCAAACATAATTTTAATATGTATTTGCTTTAATTGTCTATAAATAAGATAGTGTTTACTGAATTGTGGGTAGTAGGTGGTAGGTTTTCAATTTATAAATAGAAGACATACTTCTAACATTTATTTTATAATTTTAAATTTACGTTTAAAATTATTTAAAGAATCTTAGAAATATGTCTTCTATTTATAAATTAAAAATCTACCAGCTATTACGGACGATTCACTAAACACTATCTTATTTATAGACAATTAAAGCAGAGGCATATTAAAATGATGTTTGAAGATACTACTTGTCTGTTATAAACTACACTCAATTTGAGTAAAGCACCATAAGAAAAAGAAGTAAGTTTGTTTATAACTTGATATTTTTGCAATCTGACAACAATGCACATCGCAGCGCGTACATAGAACTCGGTTAGAATAACTTTAATTTTAATGTTATTTATGTTAAAATAGCATTGGTTTGGCAGCGAGCGGAAAAATGAGTCAAACTACAGTGGTAGAGTGAAACCACTTGCTTGTTTGTGCTGTTTGTACTTTCGATGAACATCTTTTTGGCTTGCTTGATGCGTGTGGAAGTTTTAGAACCGTCAAATGTACTAATTTTAGACATTTTTAAATATCCTTACTCTCCATTTTTATGGCAAAAACAAAAAATGCCGACCTAATACTTTAAAGAAATAAAACATACTCCATGAAATACCGCGAAAAAATTATAGTGCATCCAAGCAAATTAACCAAAAATCGTTAGAGAATAGTGGTGCAAGTAAAATATTCAAGAGTGTAAAATAGCTTTTATTTAGGATTTAAGAAGGGAAACTGCAGTGGAATTTTCCTTACGTATTATATTAATTTTGTCTTAAAACTTACTTATTGTCCGATAGAACAGATTGTAAATATCCACTGAAATAAAAAAAAACTAGACGTTTGCAGTAATAATACGAAACAACAGTGACCCTCCACTACACCACCCAAAACAAATATTGCTTTCAAGCCTGTTTAATTATTTTCTGGTGTTCAAAGAATCATAGGTATAACAATGCGTATAAATATTCTGTTCATGGAAAGGAATGATTTAGGTTTACTATGTCGACGTCGATCAGATGACACCTTATCCAAGTATCCGATTGTAGGTGTGATGCGACACGGACATTTCTTTACGCCGCCATTTCAGCCGTATAAACGATTCTTAATTGAAATAACATCTGTGGGGAGTTCGGATATAACAATATCACGAAAAAGCTGCTCCTAAAGTAAATGTGGACATTTGACGAAAAAATATAAATCGAATACTTACACAGTGCTATAATTTTTGTAATAATCAGACAAAGATTTTAAATGTAATTAAATGTACTGAGTACAAATCGAGAAACACTTGGAGTGCACCGAATTTTGATCAGAAACAGTTGTCAGTGTAACCTACCAATGAAACTACCACAATATTCACAAACTGTGTACTACAATTCAAAGTATGTTAGAATTGCACTGCACTATTGCAAAACTTTTATTTGTAAGTCGATTTTAACGTAAATTGGAAACGTTGTGTTGTGCTGAGTTTCAAAGAGAAATTCAGCTAATATAACATGTATTATGGTTACCACTGTTTGGCTTCGAAGCATTGTTGTTTTCGCGCAAAACAGCAAATCGTAGTAAGGTTAGCAATTTTTACCATCACGTGGTATCATTACAGTATGAAATGATGGAAATATAATCATTTAAATATCGTGTTAATAAATGAAGGACAAGAGAAGTGTAATATTAGAAATTTAAAATAATTTTTAAGTTTCATACTAATTGTCCCCTGTTCCTTGTCGGGTTTTGCTATACATATTTCGTTTCTACATGTACAAGTTGTAGTATCATTCATCATCATTCACAGCCTTTTTGTCCCACTGCTGGCCATCGGCCTTCAAACCTTCAGTTTAACGTCGAATCCGAACGACAGAAATTCCAGAGATGTCTTTTAGCATTAAGATCCTACGGTTGCAAGCCGAATTGGGAGATTGTGTGTGGTGGGTTGCGGACAAATTTTTTATAAATCTGCATAATACTGCTTATGTTTCGAACCAAGCCAGAATCGACGTTTTACTCAGAAAGCGAGTGCTCTACCAACTGAGCTACCATCTCACACAGTTACATTTACTACAGTTGTAGTATGTAGTGTTTAAAAATGACAGTTATTGAAATTTCCAAGTAGCTAACTACATGAAACGTTTTCATAAAGTTGGTCAAATGAAAAACTATGGTAAATATCTTTTCCGGCAGACTAGTATTTATCGGAATTTTGTAATAATGCTGTATTTCAGATATATGTTAAGAAAATAAGAATATTTATTTTTCATTGTATTTCTATTCGAACTCTATGCCCAAAGTGCCCACTTTATGGCAGATTTATTATACTCTCTTTGAAGATTCCGTTCGATTAAGTAAGAAGCCAAATTAGTATAAAATATTGACATTCCAGTCTTTTCCTTCCTAATGTATCTTTTACTGATTAGAAAATGGAAATGTAATGACAATTCTAAACTGTATAGTAACGTATTTATATTTCTCAGTTCAACTTGGTCGCTTTTCTCTGGTTGAAATGGTAATATGAAACCGCTCATTATTATAGAGCATGAGAGAGCTCCTGGCTGCTGTTTCTTCCAGTTTCATTGAACATCTATACTTAATTTAATAAGACCCGGCATGAGTGATACGCTTTTTTTTCAAAATGTGTAAATATACGATTTCTTTAATGCTTCAAAATATATTGGCCGTAAATATTCACCGATATTGGTTTCTTTTTATCCCGGAGGTAAATGCTTCTATCCTCACCTAAAACTTTTATCTCAAATAGAAGGTGTTCCAGGGCTCATCGCTTGTCAGAATGCAATTCAGAAATGTTTCTCTTCGTACGATCGTTCTCTTTGTGTTGTATTTGCAAATGAAGCAACCAAAGTCCACCAAGATCAAACTTTTCTTAAATTTCTTTCTGGTAAAGTTTGCCCACATTTGCCACTCATCTTTCGATAATTTCTTAAATTTCGTGGACATATATATGTGCTGCATTTCTTCCTGATAAACGCACCTACCTATTCCATATTTCTTGATTCACAGACGTTTCTGAACACCTTCAGTAGGGAAGCTTTATTATGATAGTTTGGCATTTTAGAATGGCTTGCTGTATTGTGGACTATGTAACGTAGTAACAATTTCTGGCGACTTACGATTATGTGAAAGGGAAGATCACTGCTAGGCTACGTGCAATCGCTAATTTCCTTCATGACCGCCTGAATGTTTTTCATTATTTTAAAAATCTATATCTATGTAATAACGCATTTTCGGCAACGTTATTGATGTAGTATGAAATCTTAGGACGACCCAATACTTTGGTATTGGCATGAACATGCGATCAATCCAGTAAACGTAACTGGGAGATGTATTTTACAAAACAATTCGAGATTAATGTAATTTAAAAATGTCTTTTCAATCCTATCATCCTATGAAAGGCGTTGGCGACCTTTTGCTCAATGACCTGTGGGGTATGCTTAACGTATGTTTGGAATCAAGGAAGAACCGTGTAGTTCACCTCCAGAGAGGTTTTACTAGGACATTTCAGTTTGTTTAAAGTGAAACCGTATACCGCCAACCCTTGAGGCTTGAAGAGAATTGTAAGAATACACACAACAAAACTAAAACCTAAATAAAGTCAGTGTTCGTCCTGATTTGCAAAAATATTAACTAATTTTAAAAATCCACTTACTAAATCGAACGCAGACCATCTCGGCGCGTATCAGGCATACTTTGGTTGTCACCAACTGCGCACTTTAAATCATAAAAATTTTTGTAATTATCATAAGTTTATTAACAAATAAGCTGTGAGGAGTAAGTTATACAGTTGTTTAAATAAATACTGAACATAACATAGGTAACTAATATCACAAATTTAACGTGTTTTCTCCACGGATTTTGCTTTAATAATAAAGGCAGCAGCGAATTGTATTCAAATAATACACTATAAACATAATTTTGTAATTTCCGTCGAATACTGTATAGGTGCGATACATGTAAATATATACAAATGTGCACCTTACCTAATAGACAAAAGTCTGGCTTGCAGTACTTCAAGCTTTGTTGAAACGAAATGTTAACACAGGTGGATGAGATACAGGATTAACATATAAATTCGTTGTGCAACAGAAAACAAGAATAAACAACGTCGCTCTGAAAATTATTGTATCACTGGGGATATTATAAAAAAAAACGGCGTAGTTCTACACACTCGTCACAAAAATTATTGTGCTCTATTTATATAGGGTTCTTTACGTAATATAATTAGCCTTCACGTGTGTTATTATGCAATATATTTTTCAATTCATAGTTTGCATTAATATAACTTTTTATAAATTTATATCTATTAGGAATCATAGGCACCTTACCTTTGTTTAGGTGATAAATGTTTCTTAAAATATTAGCAGTTGGCTGTCATTAAATGTCATACGAATTAAAATGTCAAATTATAATTAAGTCAAGCTATGAATTTTAAAATAGATTGCATAGTAACATACAGGGAATTTTTCTTTTTAGTATACATTGTGCATTTAATTGTCTATGTACACTTTTAGAAAGAACGCATCAATTACGCCTATTGTGTAGGCAACCAACTATACAGAAAACAAAATTTTTCGAATTTCAATTCTTATAAGAAAAACAAAAGCATGCTGTGGCCAAAACAATCAAATTCATTCAATGTTAAAAAATAAAATTAGTCTTTATTTAGTGTCTTATTGCGTTTTTTATACAACCATGTACAGTAAAAACGAAAAAATTGGAAATTCTAACGTGATATCAGAATGGTAACAGAACTGTGAGAGACTTATTTTCCGTAACATATCCAGAAAGACTTATTCCTTGTATTCGAACCATACAAACAATTGTTAGAAAATTTGAATCAGCGGGGAGCCTAATAAATTCCCATAAAATAAAAACTAAAAGTAATCACGTTTTAACCGAAGAATTGAAATTAAATGTTTTATGCTACGTTGAAGAAAACCCCATAGTATCACTATGAGAAATAGGTTCACATTTTAATGTTTCTAAAACCTCGGTACTTAAAGCACTAAAAGAATTTAAATATAAATCGTACAAATTTTCTAATCACCAACAACTATTTGGTGAAGACAAAGAAAAGAGCACACTCTTTTGTGAAACTTTCTTTAATTTGCTAAATGAACATGAATAAATTTTAAATAAGATAGTTTTAGTGATGAAGCAACTCCTCATCTATCCACTGTCCATTATCCTGCTAATCTTACTCCTTAGATATTGGTCCCGCACATACCGGCATTTCAAAACTTAACTCAAGGTCGATACGCTGGGAAAGTTAACGTATGGCTAGGAATAGTTGAAAATAAGCTTATCGTCCATATTTTATTGATGGCAATCTCAATACAGCCAAATTTTTAGAGTTATTAAGGAACGACATTATTCCGGCAATAGAAAACTTAAACATCAATGACCCGTGGTTTCAGATGGATGGAGCCGCTCCGCATTTCACGAATGCTATAAGATACTTTCTAAACGAGAGGTATCCAGGACGTTGGATAGGGAGATTCGGTACCGTAACGTGGCCCCCGCGTTCTGCAGATTTGTCGCTCAATGACTTCTTTGCTTGGGATACCTGAAATCAAAAATTTTTAGAAATATTCCAATGTAGAGTATTGATGATTGATTAAAAGATCGCCTACGCCAAATGCAATAGCTCGAATCCTGACTTTCTTGCGAATGCTGTGCGTGCTTTTCAACGCCGTTTATGTTATTGTTTAGAAGTACAAGGTGGTCATTTCGCATACTTGTTGTAACTGTTGTTTTTAGTTTCATTTCCGTTTTCTGTTATTGATATTTAATGTTTTACAATAATAATCGTCGTTGTTGTTCCACTCATTTTCATTTACGTATTTATATGAACACCTCATCGAACAGAACCTTCATACTAAAATAATTTACAACTAAAGTGACGTTTCTGTATGCTTCTGTTTTTTAGTTTTCCGTATAGTTGGTTGGCTGCATAATAGGCGTAATTGATGCGTTCTTTTTACAAATATACGTAGACAATTACATGCGCAATGTATACAAAAAAGAAAAATTCCCTGTATATTTAGGCGCATCATCTTATGTGAATAACCTTGTATTTACAAGTTTCATACACTATTATAAAATTATTGAACTCTGGATTTGCATACGTTATAACGTTTCAATATTATCATTTCTTAAACCAACAAGAACTAATTGCGGAGAACAATTTTAACTACCGTTTTGATACCGTAGCCCAACAATAATTAAATTGGGACTTCTCTGTAGTTGATATCTTGGATGCTCGACACATAAATACTACAATTACAGAGTATCTAAGCGTAAAAAGTTTGCGTAGTATATTCAGGTTGAAAGGAATAACGAATATAATGTAAAAATGAAAATTTCCGTTGTGTAATCAAGCTTTGAATATTACAACACAAGCTCGATCTCTGCGTTCTTTTACTCCGCCCTCGTCGTAGCGAAGCCACAGCAATTTTTTACATTTTACAGAAGTTCTTAGTTATAAAACATTTTCCCCCAGTTCTTTTTCATTTACTTCTAAATTGCTAGTGATGCATATATATTTTGTTTTCGCCGCAGTAGAATTTAGATCCCCACCTTTTTATTTGATTGCTCAAAATTATTACTGCTCAACTTTAACTCCCGCCAATTTTAATAATAGCCACTTTGTATCTTCTTCGAGCATAATTTATGAGAAGTATAAATTTATGTCAGGAGTTCCGACTTTTATCTGCTTTCATAATGAAGTTACGGCAGGGAACGAGTTTCTATTACTCCCATTATTGGGATTTGTTTGGTAGAGCAATTTGTTCAAAAATTTGAAGTTATTTAGTTCAGGTTTCATTGACGTACCCTTAACAATGCCTTCCATCAACGTCAGCGTAATAAGTACCTCTTGATATTCGCGTCATAAATTATTTCTTCAGAATATAGGTTTTTACGAAAAGGGGAAACCTTTATCGTTTTAACGAAGGTATTTTAATTTTTAATTATTTTTGTCTACGTGTAATATTATGTTAGAGTTCGCGTAGCACAAATTTAAATAAAACATTCCTTGTTATTCACATAAGATAATGAGCCTACGTGCATATGTTTATGCAACCCATTTTACAATTAATAGGTCATCCTAATTATAATTTGAACTTCTTATACATTAGGAATCATAAGCACCATAAATTAAAAGAATGCCTACTCTTTCATCTTTGTTATGTATTTTAATTCGTACGACATATAATCACAAACAACTATCAATATTTTAAGAAAAATTTGTAACTAAAACAAAAGCTAGTTCTGAACTGTAAAGTGGGTTGCATAAAAACATCCCCTCATTATCTTATGTGAATAACCGTATATTTTATATTTTTACAATGAAACAAAAATTTTCAGCCAGTCGCGTTTGAAACGTAGTTTTCTATTTAAAAAGTTGCTGATAGAGTTACAGACAAAAGACAAAGGAATATGTTGGAAGTAATTCTAACCAACACCGTTGATAATTTAATCATATGAGGAACTTCTAAACTTTTTTATGCGATTATTATTTACGTCCGCAGAATAAATAGACAACTCGAAAGAAAAAGGATATAACCAACTAAAATCGTTAAGATTAAAAATTACAGGAAACCTTAAACAACCACTCACAGAAAAACGTTTCAGGTTTAGAGTGGTTTTGACTTCCCAGTTGTTTCTCGTCTCGATATTTTCTTTTCTGCCGACCTTTGCGTTGGTTCGAATATACCAACTTGAATAATCAAAAAATCTACTAATTTGAGCAGTATAAAAACGGAATATTTTTAATGCCTTCCAGCGGGTGTACATTCGTTCACATTAATGAATAATTTTTAATTAGAGAAGAGTCACCTAAAAATAGGATAACTAATTAGTTATCCAAGACATGCAAAATGTTGAGTAATATGATATAATAAATTATAGTAAAATTTTACATTCAGCTAAATAATATTTCATTTATATACAGGGTGATGCACGGGCGAGGCCGAGCTCACTACTACAAAATTAGGCGACCCTAAGTACACACCACAAAGTACCGCTATATTTAAATTTTTCTTGAAGAAATTGTTAATTAGAAATGTCCGTTTGATATGCCTGACAGTCTACATAGTAGTGCGCGGGTCGTCGTGTTGCTGGTACTGCATACGCTGTCTTGCATTTAAATGCACTTCGTTAAGTAATAATAACAATGTGTCACGAAAAATATTTAAATAGATTTTCTCTGTTAAGATCATGTCGGTTTTTCGTTGATTCAATACATATTAGTCAAACTTTGTTTGAGTTGAAAGAACTTTATTTAAGTAAGTACAGGCATCTCTAATTCATAATACCGACAATTAAAATTCGGATATCGCAATATCTTATGATATGCATTTTAGTTTGCCAATTTTTGGAATTGTACATTCGTGATCTGCTGTAAATCTATGGTATGTAACAGAAAATTAAGTTGTATTAGCGTGCAATTATATTTCTGTAATACACTATACAGGGTGATTCATTAGCCTGTTTACAAATTTTGGCAATGAAAACTAGATGTAATTTTATGAAGAAATATTCACATGAATGTAGGTTCTATCTTTCTTTGTTAAGAAGTTATAGAGTTTTTAAAATAATTATATCTTTGGACATGAGTTATGTTAAGAAAATCAAAAACATTTATTGTATCAAACAGAAAGCAACATTGAGACTACAGTAATTATTCAAAAATTAGTCTATTCTCCTGAATACACAACTGGCAACGACGAACTAAACTCTCTTGTACGCGTAATAAATTCCTATTATTTCTAATATGAGTTTCAGCATCTCTAATCCTCTGCAATAATTGATGATGATCATTTATTTCCAAGGCATAAACAAATGGCTTGAAGTGACCCCATAAATAAAAATCGCAAAGATTTAAGTCGGGTGATGTAGGTGGCCATGGTATAGCACTTCCGTTACCAACCCATTCGGTCACTCGTCTTCCTGGGTGAGGCGGAGCCTCGGCATACTGATACCACATATCTTGCATCAGGTGGAGTGGAACGTCTTCCAGAAGATCAAAAAATGTGGTACTCAAAAAGTTATGGTACCTCTCTGCATTTAAAGTTCCATCAAATACATTTACAATTATTGTTCTGTTAAATAAACCACCCCAAACATTTACACTAAATCTCTGCTAGAAATTACGCGTTCTGATCGCATGTGGATTGTCCAGAGACCAAATATGGTCATTGTGGAAATTATTAATACTGTCTCTTGAGAAATGGGATTCATCTGACCATAGAATTTTTGAAATAAAGTTGTTATCTCGGGCGTATTACTTAATTTAGTGTTCAAATGAATGAAATAGTATATTTCACTGCGTATCAACTAATATATTACATACACAGGTTCAAACAAACAGAAATAAAAGCAATTCAGCAGTCAATATAAAACAGAAACACGCAATGAATGCAAGACTCTGGTAATTAAATTTTCCGAGTTCAATAGTGTCATTCCGAAAAATTGATCACTGCGTTTTCACTCATAACTAAACATATCTATTTAGTAAGAAATACTGACGAATGTAAGCTACGTACGTAATTAGTTAAAAATGACTTTTAAAATCCAGATTACATTAGCGGAAATTGTAATTACTTTTTGGTTTTAGTTAAAAATTACCATGTTAATCCTGTACTTTCGAATTTGTTTGTTAAATGTTATAATTATAGTGAGTCAATCCTCCTACAGAAAGTGTCATTTATATAAAAAAATTTTGAAAACTGTTGAACGGCCATTGCTCATGTTGCTCGGTTCTTTGTACCGACTTATACGCCATTGCGGATATCCGATCATATCTTATGTCTCAACACAGTTTAATTATTATTTCTCAAAAACTGTTAGAAAATAAGACGTTGGGCGTAACGCACGGGTTCAACTAGTATTATATTAATATTATAATATTCAAGAATTTGCTCAAACTCTAAAGTATCTCTAAGGAATCTTAAAATAGACTTTTATAACTTAAAATTAATTTAATGGTTTTGGCTAGGCAACTCTTGTTTGCAGAAAAATAAAATCAGCTTTTAAAAGTATTTCCTAAAATTCATCCACTTTCTATTTATTAAACGTCGGTCTCCTGCGAAACAGGGATATCCCATTTTTACTCTAGGGAGTCTAGTTCTAGTTAACTGCTTCTACCAATCATTGCGATTGCCCTCCAAGTATTTTCTCGGAGATGGAGAGTTTCGTAAGTTTGTTATTTAAGGAAACAGTTTATCTAAGGAAAGTTAAAAGTGTTTTTCCAGGAGTTTTTACGTAAAGTTGTTGCTGTAACAAGTACGCGTTTGCTCTTAATATACAATATGTATTGTAATTGGATGCTCCAAAAAAGCTTTAGAAAACTGATTTGAATAAAAGGGGAAAACAAAAGCGCTGTAATTATGTACTTTAATATAGAATTTAATTTGAATAGAAAAGAATTAATTAAATCTGAGCTTTCGAGGAAATTAAATGGAAGTATCAGTAGGTACTTGTAGAAACGCATATTGCTACGCCCCCTTTAAACAAACTGAACAATTTCATTGGTTCAAATTTATTAGAGTACAGGAATCCATATCAATATAAATGTCTAATTTTGGTCATCAACTTTCTGTTTGATCAGAAATATCATTTTTTAGAATTCATAAAACATGACAAACGTGCTAATGGATATTGTTAATTATGAATTGTCTATTGTAAATCGTAAATACCAGTTTTTATATATAAATATTGTATTTTAAAGTGCATTTCATTTTAAAAGCGACGTAATAATATCCGATATAAATATAACATCAATGACCATTCCATTTTAATGCTTTTTACGAAACGTGAAATGAATTGCGGCAGTACAATAAAAACATCATTAATACTTTTGACAATTCCGTGCCACAAAAGTTCTTGTAAAGCATAATACGGTGAGAAATTCTTAAATCTTCTTTAAGACTGTCGTAAATTTTGCTCCGTGAAAATTGTGTCTCATATTCCAGTGATGAACGGCGGACGATGCAATCTCCTAATGAGTTCTCCCGGTTCCAATTTCACGTTATCTGATAAATACTTTTTGCCTTCGTTTTATATTAAACAGTATCGAACTTAGGTTATCACTTTTTATTTTCTTTATTACAAGCACTAGGAGATAGCAAATTATTCAAGATAATCTCATTTACATTCAATTTATATTCTCCTTTAAGCTGCAGCTTTTTGTTCCGGAATATTTTATCTTCAAATTTGCAATTATATTCCGTTCTTGCTAGTTAGCGAAATGCACACTTTTCTTATTTTAGCTTAGGTAAATAGTATTAAAAATAGAATCGATATGCAAAGTACCTATAGAGTTTATTTATCGGAAGGTTCCCTATTTTAATTGCTAATAAAACCGGTACTCTTTAAATGGTTGTTATATTATTTACAAGCTCAACTCGTGCATGACACTAATCATATTATATAAATTGATTAGCTAGCGGATTAATCGATACATTAAAAAGTAAATTAGAAAAGTGTACTGAATAGATGATATTAACGATTGTGTTTCTTTGCAGAAGAGGACTACGACGCCTTTTGTCTGGCATACATGTTTACCTATAGGGATTTCGAGATGGGCACTTTGGGTCTTGCTTGGACAGGAGATTTAAAGAATGCAGGGGGAGTTTGCGAGAAAAATGGCGTAAGTGAATCTAACACCTTCCAGGATCCCTATTCATAAACCGAGTTTCACTCCAAACAATATACAACACTCATTAAACATATTTTTACGCTATATAATGGTCGCATGGCTAACGCAGGTTTTGTATATTATCCACGTCCGTTGACTTCGCATTATACTGTGCTGCATAAAAGATGATGCCTCATTTATCGTCCATTATCAGTGCACGTGTGGCTTGGTGATTGTAGTACAGTGTACTGTACAATTTGTCTATTAACTGCACAGAAACTGTCCATTGTGGACAATTAATTAGCTTATGTATGTTTGTAGTCGCTGCGGCCTTATTTGCATTACACCCAATTTGTCACGCTTTCAAGACCCTAGCCATTTGTATTGTACTAGCATACCTATACTCCGGTTGTTCATTAAATTGTCTCATCGAGATGCAGTTAATTACCTCATTAGATGTTGCTCGTTCTGTGGATTAATCTAGTTCCTGAAATAATAAATAACTGATGATTTAATGCAAGAGTTTGAAGCAGGAATATCCCACAAATGTAAAGTATCCCGTTTTGCTATATACAGTCTGTTTCACAAAAACGACCCCACGCTGTAGCCTTTTTATTTTAACTCCAGTAAACTCTAAATGGAGGACAATTTTTTTTAAATTGCATTACGAAGAATTTTTCTAATCTGTAGAGAATTTTATTTGTTTTTTAGACTATAGAACTTTTGAGAAAAATGCAAACGAAAATTAGCGCGACGTGCAATAGAATCAAACGAAAATGAAATAAAACATTTGCAGTCAAACAATTCGTAGATTTGACATTTCAATTACCTTTAGAAAAGCCGTGTTTATTTTATCTAGAATAAAAGGCCACGTATTATTTAGATATTATACCTTGAGGTTTCTGTGTTTTTTTTTTTTTGTTGAAATTTGCAACCTCTTTCGTCCGAGTTTTCTCTAAATTTTACAGCAATTACAAGCCAGGAATCGCAATCAAAAAATTGATTCAAACAGCTTGCAGTTTATTTTTAAAGATTTTAAATCCTCTAAAATGTCAAGATTAGTTGCAAATTTCTATAAAATTGTCATACAGTTAGAGATGAAAATCAAAACTCCGAAATTAAGGTTGTGTCTAAGCTGCATAACCACTAATTTATTAAAATGTATTTTATAAGGTTTGATATAGTTAACTGTTAACTAACTACAGTGGAGTAGGTTATATGAGCCCTCTCTGCACGTATGCCGAGCAGTAGATTAACCTAACCCG
The DNA here is from genome assembly GCA_014611495.1 of Limonius californicus. Lineage (NCBI taxonomy): Eukaryota > Metazoa > Arthropoda > Insecta > Coleoptera > Elateridae > Limonius > Limonius californicus. The sequence continues at coordinate 1,941 of JABXWE010032521.1, read as the reverse complement.
TCGAACAGATACGAGAAGTTCCACTACATGGTTTACGATTGTCAAAGATATATGACAATCGAAGTATCAAATTTACTAATTGTTTAATTGTAAGCAACTGTATGGTACTTTCGTTGCCTTGTATTTTCCCAAATATTTCACACTGTTAACCCTATTAAATGTTTCAGCAGAAGAATAGTAAATAAGATTCTCATCTCGAGTAGATTAAAAAAAATTAAATATGCACCTCAGAAAACGCATTTCCAAAAAATGGTAGCACTAAAAAATCGTTATCATTACATTGTTGAAATTTACCCTCGCATTTAATAATACATAAACTAGGGAACAAAAACTAAAAAAGTTAAATCGACCGGCTTTTTTTTTATAAAACTGCGTGTATAGTGTAATAGCGTCAACGATAGCCTTGTTCGTTTCACCCCCCGAGGAAAATCCATAGTATATCACTAGCGCTCAGAACTGTTTTTACATTTGAAAACGATTTTCACATCTATAGTAGGAGTAGCTATTATGACATTCTAGAATATCCTGAAGATATTATAAATAAACAAAATTGAATTGAAATTTAAAAATATAATAGTGTAAATATAAATTTTCAAGGTACTCCCGTTTGGGTGCACGTTTTCTTTTATATTTAGCCCTTATATAATTACAAGACCAACCATTATTTAATCTATCTAGCCATGAAATTAAACACACAGAATATTCAACATTTTAATTTTTTTATAAACTGCTTTCTATGCGTGTACACTTATTCCAACATTTTCCACGTTGCAGCATTGAATCCAGATTCTTGAATAATGGTTTGTATTGCACGCACCCTGCAGTTGTGCAGTTGTGTCCGAGAATGTGACTGCTTTTCCTCTAAGATTTTCTTCAAATTCTGAATGGTTTTTATGTAGATATCCGTATTCATTGTAGAACCTTTTTTCATGCACTCGATTAGGAATACTTCCATGTCCCAAAAAATGATTGCAGCAATAATCGCAGTGAAAGAAAATTATGCTTTGCGTGCAAGCATCTACGTATTCTTAAGAAATTTTATTTTATGGGAAGGTTTTGCTCTAGTAGTAAGAGTCTGGGGTGGGGCCTCGGTGGTATAGCGCGGCAACGCGTTGCCACTCAAGGCCACAGCAAATTATAGTCGTTCCGCTGTGGTTTAGAATCTCAGCTGGGGCGACCCCATTTCGCTTAGTTAAGTTTAGGGTGCATGCTGCAAGAATGGTTAGTGTGTAAGGGACGCCCGCACCCCCCTGAAGTAATGCGAAAGCGGTTCGGGGGGGGGGGCGGTAGTATGAATGAACGAGAAAAAAAAGTAAGAGTCTGGGAATCCGAATTTTAGACAACTTTGTTATGCCTAAATCATAAAGAAATATTTTTAATACAGTTGTTACGAATAAATTTACTTCCTTGGCAATATGACACGCTTTCATTTGCAGATCTAACAGCACTATTTATATTTCATAAGATCTTGCCGTAACCGGTCGTCCTGATTTTGAATCGTCATGTATTGATTCTCGACCCCACCGAAATTGTTTAGCCCAAAGTATGACTTGAAAATATGTTGGCCCTTCATCCCCATATACTGTAGTAGTTCATTAATAAATATCTTCTGTTTGATGAGAAACTTTATGAGTTACGATGTTCCAGGTTAATATCACTCATTTATAGTGCAAAGAAGTTCCACAAAAATTTTATAATTACCAAAATTAAATCAAATTTGATACATACAAAGTGATTTTTTAAAAAGTCAGTTGCAAGCCTAGAAAAAAAGCTATTCCGTCTGCAGTCAGCTGTAATGAGCTTTGAATGACATTTACCTGTAAGTCAAACTGTGTGACAGTTCAGGTAGTTAAAAATTTTGGCCCAACAAAATGTGAAAATGAACAAGTATTTAGTTGCAACTGATTTGTAATTTATTAAGGTAAGTAAATTACAGGTTTT
>JABXWE010032520.1:0-15890 GCA_014611495.1 Limonius californicus | reverse complement strand
GTCCTTCAGGTTAACCCCGATGGAGTTAGGGGTTGCCGCGTTCCAAGGGAACGCCCGAACTTTAAACTCTTGTTTGTCTAGGTTGCAAAACATATTTTAATTTGCCCTCGACAGCAAGGCTATTGGAGCCATTCGGCATCCATTTACCCCGTGCTGGTTGTTCAAAAGGGATTCGCAGATATATCCCCCTTCTGATGAATCTTAATGTCCTTCATTCCGTGTATATATTTAACGCGCCGTTGAGTGTGAAGTATTCCGGAAAAAATCATTCTAAAGCTAATGGTGTCAGTTGTAATCGAAAGAATAAATAATTTTTAAGGAGCCCAAACAAATGTGTATAAAAATACGAAACAATTAAAAGGCTAGAATAGAACACTTTCAATGCTTCTATCCAATCTTAGTCCAGACGGTAAATAAGGGTAAAAAGTTTAGTAAACTTGCTGAATAATTCAGCCAAAACGATTCATTACGAAAGGTGAACAGAAAAATCTTCCAACAATAACCAGCACCTACAAAGGCGTTTAATCTATGTTTTGTGTATGAATCCCAACCTACACGATGCCTTTGAAACTGTAAACTCTGAACTACTAACGTTATACTCGAGAATGCAATGTTAAATGTCAAGAGCCAAATTTCTACTAAAGTAAAATTCTGCTTTCAAACGTACACTCGCTAATTTGAAACCGAGATCGTACTATTTGTTTTAAATCCCGACATATCAAAGTTTTTAATTAAAACAAGAAATCTCAATTTTAGTTTGGAATTTTTTCTATAATTGTGAATCTCGATAATAACTTTAACTCAATATTTGAACTTTATTTTCATAACTTTGAACACAATATTATTGAAATTCGGGGCGAAATGCCAGATACTGAATTAAAATGATTAAAATCAACCGCTCAATCACTAGTTTTTAAATTAATTTAAGATTTAAATATAACAAACCAAATTAAAGATTTTAAATTTCATGTAGCCAAATTTCATTCTTAAAATCGACAATGCGCCTTCAAGCAATTACGTCGATATAACTTTGAGATTTGGGCTTCACATGTGGCTTCTTAACCTAAGAAACCGTCACACGTCTCAACTTAATCAAGATTGTTAATTAAAACCGACATGAAATGTGAGATTTCGATCAAAAACTGACAAAATCTAATCTTCAAGTTTGAGCTTTTTAGTCGAAATTTGAAATTGAAAAATGATTTAAATCACGAAATCCGGCTTTAAATTGTAAATTTCAACTTGTAACTTGCAATTTGTATTTTAAAGTTGAGTTATCCACTTCAAGTAATTTATTTCGATTACATACACGAGTTTTCAATCAATTAACTTATTTTGAAATTTCGAACTGAAATTGTAGTAATCTAACCTTTAAGTTTGAGCTATCAAGTACATATTTGAGGTTTTGATATATAATAAACCACGAAATCCCGTCTATATATTCTAAATCTCAACTTGTAGCGAGCGAGATTTTGACTTCAAGTAATAAATCTCGATATGGTAAGCATGTGTGACTATAAACTCAATCAATGAACTTAATTCGGGATTTCAATGAAGAATTCGAAAAATCTAACTTTCAAGTTTGAGCTTCCGAGTCCAAATTTGAGATTTCACAGAAGTGCAACCGCGAAATTCCGTCTTTAGACTCTAAATCTCAACTTGTAAGTTGCGAGCTGTTCATTTCAAGTAATGAATCTCGATATCGTAAGCAAGGTTTGACTATAAACTCAATTAATGAACTTCATTCGGGATTTTGATCTAGAATTTGAAAAATAACCTTCAAGTTTGAGCTTCCGAGTCGAAATTTGAGATTTCACAATAAATGAAACCGCGAAATCCCGTCTTTAGACTCTAAATCTCAACTTGTAAGTTGCTAGCTTTTCATTTCAAGTAATGAATCTCGACATCGTAAGCAAATTTGACTATAAACTCAATCAATGAACTTAATTCGGGATTTCGATCAAGAATTCGAAAAATCAAACCTTCAAGTTTGACCTTCCGAGTCCAAGTTTGAGATTTCACAGATGTGAAACCGCGAAATCCCGTCTTTAGACTCTAAATCTCAACTTGTAGGTTGCGACTTTTCGCTTCAAGTAATGAATCTCGATATCGTAAGCAAAATTTGACTGTTAACTCAATTAATGAACTTAATTCGGGATTTCGATCTAGAATTCGAAAAATGTAACCTTCAAGTTTGAGCTTCCGAGTCGAAATTTGAGATTTCACAATAAGTGAAACCGCGACATCCCGTCTTTAGGCTCTAAATCTCAACTTGTAAGTTGCGAGCTTTTCACTTCAAGTAATAAATCTCGATATCGTAAGCAAAGTTTGACTATAAACTCAATTAATGAACTTAATTCGGGATTTCGATCAAGAATTCGAAAAATCTAACCTTCAAGTTTGAGCTTCCGAGTCCAAGTTTGAGATTTCACAGATGTGAAACGGCGAAATCCCGTCTTTAGACTCTAAATCTCAACTTGTAGGTTGCGACTTTTCGCTTCAAGTAATGAATCTCGATATCGTAAGCAAAATTTGACTGTTAACTCAATTAATGAACTTAATTCGGGATTTCGATCTAGAATTCGAAAAATGTAACCTTCAAGTTTGAGCTTCCGAGTCGAAATTTGAGATTTCACAATAAGTGAAACCGCGACATCCCGTCTTTAGGCTCTAAATCTCAACTTGTAAGTTGCGAGCTTTTCACTTCAAGTAATAAATCTCGATATCGTAAGCAAAGTTTGACTATAAACTCAATTAATGAACTTAATTCGGGATTTCGATCAAGAATTCGAAAAATCTAACCTTCAAGTTTGAGCTTCCGAGTCCAAGTTTGAGATTTCACAGATGTGAAACGGCGAAATCCCGTCTTTAGACTCTAAATCTCAACTTGTAGGTTGCGACTTTTCGCTTCAAGTAATGAATCTCGATATCGTAAGCAAAATTTGACTGTTAACTCAATTAATGAACTTAATTCGGGATTTCGATCTAGAATTCGAAAAATGTAACCTTCAAGTTTGAGCTTCCGAGTCGAAATTTGAGATTTCACAATAAGTGAAACCGCGACATCCCGTCTTTAGGCTCTAAATCTCAACTTGTAAGTTGCGAGCTTTTCACTTCAAGTAATAAATCTCGATATCGTAAGCAAAGTTTGACTATAAACTCAATTAATGAACTTAATTCGGGATTTCGATCAAGAATTCGAAAAATCTAACCTTCAAGTTTGAGCTTCCGAGTCCAAGTTTGAGATTTCACAGATGTGAAACGGCGAAATCTCGTCTTTAGACTCTAAATCTCAACTTGTAGGTTGCGACTTTTCGCTTCAAGTAATGAATCTCGATATCGTAAGCAAAATTTGACTGTTAACTCAATTAATGAACTTAATTCGAGATTTCGATCTAGAATTCGAAAAATGTAACCTTCAAGTTTGAGCTTCCGAGTCGAAATTTGAGATTTCACAATAAGTGAAACCGCGACATCCCGTCTTTAGGCTCTAAATCTCAACTTGTAAGTTGTGAGCTTTTCACTTCAAGTAATAAATCTCGATATCGTAAGCAAGGTTTGACTATAAACTCAATTAATGAACTTAATTCGGGATTTCGATCTAGAATTCGAAAAATGTAACCTTTAAATTTGAGCTTCCGAGTCGAAATTTGAGATTTCACAATAAGTGAAACCGCGAAATCCCGTCTTTAAACTCTAAACCTCAACTTGTAAGTTGCTAGCTTTTCATTGCAAGTAATGAATCTCGACATCGTAAGCAAATTTGACTATAAACTCAATCAATGCACTTAATTCGGGATTTCGATCAAGAATTCGAAAAATCTAACCTTCAAGTTTGAGCTTCCGAGTCCAAGTTTGAGATTTCACAGATGTGAAACCGCGAAATCCCGTCTTTAGACTCTAAATCTCAACTTGTAGGTTGCGACTTTTCGCTTCAAGTAATGAATCTCGATATCGTAAGCAAAATTTGACTGTTAACTCAATTAATGAACTTAATTCGGGATTTCGATCTAGAATTCGAAAAATGTAACCTTCTAGTTTGAGCTTCCGAGTCGAAATTTGAGATTTCACAATAAGTGAAACCGCGACATCCCGTCTTTAGGCTCTAAATCTCAACTTGTAAGTTGTGAGCTTTTCACTTCAAGTAATAAATCTCGATATCGTAAGCAAGGTTTGACTATAAACTCAATTAATGAACTTAATTCGGGATTTCGATCTAGAATTCGAAAAATGTAACCTTTAAATTTGAGCTTCCGAGTCGAAATTTGAGATTTCACAATAAGTGAAACCGCGAAATCCCGTCTTTAAACTCTAAACCTCAACTTGTAAGCTGCTAGCTTTTCATTTCAAGTAATGAATCTCGATATTGTAAACCAAGTTTGACTATAAACTCAATCAATGAACTTAATTCGGGATTTCGATCAAGAATTCGAAAAATCTAACCTTCAAGTTTGAGCTTCCGAGTCCAAATTTGAGATTTCACAGAAGTGAAACAGCGAAATTCCGTCTTTAGACTCTAAATCTCAACTTGTAAGTTGCGAGCTTTACATTTCAAGTAATGAATCTCGATATCGTAAGCACATTTGACTGTAAACTCAATTAATCAACTTAATTCGGGATTTCGATCAAAAATTCGATAAATCTAACCTTCAAGTTTGAGCTTCCGAGTCCAAGTTTGAGATTTCACAACAAGTGAAACCGCGAATTCCCGTCTTTAGACTCTAAATCTCAACTTGTAAGTTGCGAGCTTGTTATGTTCATTTCAAATTTGCCGCTTAAATGAATTAATTTCTTAATTTGATTGCCGCTCCATAGGAATTTATATCGTTATTTGAATTGCCGTTTGTATGGTAACAGTTTTGGTTACTTTGCGTCTTTCTAAGATTGAGTTGTGTTGACTGCAGGTTGGTTAGTATTTTCCTCTCGGAAAGTAATTTATGACCAAATGGGTACCAGAATTGTTCAAGGTTTTTCCTTGTAAGATATTTTTCGCCGTTCAGACGGGATTTCCAGGAATGTCTTTGTTAAACAGTTTAGGAACATTTAGGAATTGTCTTTAGGCTTCTCTCGAAGGTCACACGTGTTAATTTTCGTTCTAGAATATTTCATAACGTTTCGAATTATGGTGCAATTTTTGCGGGGGGAAGTGCAGATTCCCGTTGCGACAGTCAGTCAGCATCCCATCTCCGTTGGCTCCGGTCTTCGCGAAATTACATCTACGGGGAGCCGTAAATGAGTTGTGCTGCAGGGGCGGCTTTTGGGATTTTTCGAGGGGTATCCGTTATGTGTGTTTCGTTCGCTGTTTTACCAAGGGTTATAAACAGACCATCGGCTACTGCCGGATTTAAAGAAAATATTGGATTCAACCCCGGTAAAGGCAATTGTTTGTGAATTGACCGATCGCCTTTTCGGCGGATTAATGTTCGAGACCAGCTCCCGTCCCTTTGCGATTACCGTCGGTGCGAAGAGCGTATGAAAGTTCCGGGCCCCTGGCTGTTGACTTCATTCAATCAAGGCGCCAGGGGTGTATCTGTGGATTTTCATCATCATCCCGTCAACTCTTCGAAATTGTGCCTGACTCGCTACTCCGTCAAGGTAATAAGCTAGTTTTCTGTGTTGTGAAATTAAGAACCTTTATTTTCGTGCCAGCTTGAAAAATGTAAGTGTTTGAACCTCTTTTTGTGATAAATAAGAAGCGGCCTTCAGCCGCCGATCGTCATTTTCTTTTTCTGTGCTGCTGTAAAATTACTAACTATAAATTTTGTGTGATTCCTGTAAACTCGACGCCACTGACCACGCAGAGTTATTGAAAGATTTTAAATACCGCGTTAAATATGCGTTTTGAAATATTATATCTTTCATTATTGCATTTTGTATTTGTGTGCATGAATTTTGCAAGCTTAAATATATAGGAGGAGGCACAATAAAGGTGAGTTCCATTCCCGTAAGCTGTTCGCTTCTCAGCCTTCCACGAGGACCTACAACAGCTGGAATTGGAAGGTGGCACCCACAAATTTTGACTCGCCCTGTACACCACTAAAGATTTTCTCCCATAAGCGATTTTCACGAACTCCCCCTACTCCTCTGAGCTAAGCTGTAGGCCGTTTTCCATCTATCTGGTTACGGGTCGTCGGAAAAGCTCGATTTGCCCGTAACAAGCTTTTCATTTCAAGTAATGGATCTCGATATCGTAAGCAAATTTTGACTATAAACTCAATTAATGAACTTAATTCGGGATTTCGAACTAGAATTAGAAAAATCTAACCTTCAGGTTTGAGCTTTCAATTAGAAATTCGAGATTTCCAAATTAGTTGAGGCGCGAAATATCGTCTTTAAATTCTAAATCTCAATTTGTAACTTGCAATTTGGAACTTAAAATTTAATTGCTCACTTCAAGCAATGTATCTCGATTTCAAACCCGAGGTTTGGCTATAAATTCAATTAATCAACTTAATTCTAGATTTCGATCTAAAATTTAAAGAGTTTCACGTTTCGAGTTTGTGATTGTAATATGAATTGCACCGCGAGAGCTCGACTTTAGATTCTAAATCTCAACTTTTAACTTGGGATTTGGATTTTAGAATTACATTTTCCACTTTAAATAACGTATCTCCACTTTCTACTTCAATTTTAATATTACATTCCAGTTAATTAACTTAATTACTGGATGTTCCGATCTTTAACTGAATAGAGCTTTACTCCAAGCATGGGTTTTCAAATTTTGATGTAAAACCCTAAAATCTCGAATTAAGGAATGTATTCTCAATTTCTAATTCTGAAGTCAACTTGTAACGTTCTCAGTTTCGCATTATTTAAGGTGTGTTTAACTATTTCAACCTTTTAACGATACATTTCAAGTGGTAGTTTTTCAGCACATATTGAAGCTATCTATTCTCGTTAAGAAAGCCTACAAAGGGCGTTGCACTTTTAAAAACCGTTTAGTATAAAACACCTCATATCTGATGGCGGTAATGCGTGACTGTACACAATAATTCGTAAAAACGGGGTTTTTCTTTCCGTTCGAAAGCGAAATTAATTCACCTTAAGGCCTATTTAATTTTTAAACTTGTACCCGAATATTTTCCCCGGCAGAGAAGTCATTACACGGGAGATTTCGGTTTACAGCGAAACGTTAAATTTTTACTTCTCATAATAAAGGGGCATTTCCATTAAGCCGTGTAGCGATAAAATTAAGCGCTTAAGCGCGATTAGAATCACTGTAACCAGCTCAGACGTTTTTTATTTGGACAGGCGAAAAGAAAGCTCGCCCCTGCGGCAGATAAATACGTTATCAGATATTTTCATACTACGTGAAAAGAATGGAACGAGGAGCAGAGGGAAATAATTAGGCGGCTGAAGCAGGGCCGGAGGAAGCTCCACGTCGGTGTGAATTAGATGCTCTGCGGAGGCCGAGCAGGTACATTACATACGGTTTTACCAACAACGGACCCAGGGGTAACGCTTGGCTATCCCTAGTTGTTTCTAATAAACGCAAAGGTGGTTCGATTCCAATATAGATTACATGGTCGAGTGCTTTCAAAGGATGCCAGTCCAGAATCGCAAACTATTCATTACCCACAATCGATTTTACGGCTTCCGTAGAAGCAATATAAGAATACAAAATCAAGCATCTAATTCCTATTCTAAAATTGAGAATCTAATTCTAACCCTATACGATCGAGAATCGTATTTTAATTCTGAAATAGGTTGTCGCATGCCAACTCCGAAGATCTATGTTTGTAAGAAACAAAATTGCACAAAATACTTCGCCTAGATTAAATTCGATTATCTGCTTCAAATTCTAGGCTTGAGTATCAGATTCCAACTCTAGACTTCTCTAATTAAAAATTTGTTAGATTCCAGATTCCTGGACTAGAAGCGATTCATTGATTCAGATTCTAGAGTTGAGAATTCGATTCTAAAAATTGGAAATCTTATTCCGATTCCAGCACGGATAATTTGTATTCGATTCCTAGAGTCAAAAATTGCGAAGCACCTTCCCTGGACTAAATTCGATTATCTGATTTAGATTCTGAAGTCGACGATCTAGTTCTTTGGATTTCGATACTAAAATCGAAGAATTAAATACAATTTAGGAAACAAAAACGACCGAAACACTATACCTGGAACAGTATTAATTCTTTAATTCGAATTCTAGACTTCAGTATCTGATTCCGATTCTAGAATCGACAATCCCTTTCCAATTCTAAAATTTATTAGGTTCGAGAGTTGAAGATTACTGTTGGATTTTAAGAATTAAAAATGAGCGAGTCGCTTTTCCTGTACTATAATCGATTCATTGACTCAAATTCTAGAGTTGAGGATCTGATTCAGACTTTAGAATTGAGAATCACTTCCTAATTCTAAAATTGGAAATCTTATTCCGAATCCAGCACGGATGATTTGTATTCGATTCCTAGAGTCAAACATTAGCGAAACACCTTCCCTGGACTAAATTCGATTATCTGATTTAGATTCTGAAGTCGACGATCTAAAATCGAAGATTTTCTACAATTTTGATAATCATAAGCGACCGAAATACTTTACGTGGATCAGAATTAATTCCTTGGTTCGGCTTCTGGACTTGAGGATCTGGTTCCTATTTTAGAGTTGAGAATCCGATTGCAATTCTGGAATCGAATGTCTAATTCTGACTCTACAATCGACAATTGTTTTCTAATTCTAAAATTGAATATTGCATGCCGATTCTAGTATCGAAGGTCTGTGTTCGATTCTAAGCAACAAAAATAAACGCAATGCATTCTCTGGAATAAATTCGATTATCTGATTTAGAGTCTGGACTCGACTATCGTATTCCAGCTGAAGACTCGTGAATCGCTTCCCAATTATAAATTTTTTTCGATTCTGGAATCAAAGATTAGTGTTGAATTTAAGAACGGAAAACGAGCGAAACATTTTCGATGGACCAGAATCGATTCACTGATTCTGATTCTAAACTTAAGAATCTGATTCCGACTTTAGAATTGAGAATTACGTTCCAATTCTAAAATTGGAAATCATATTCCGACCGTAGCATGGAAGATTTCTATTTGACTCTAAGAATCAAAAATTATCAAACCACCTTCCCTGGACTAAATTCGATTATCTGATTCAGATTCTGAAGTCGCCGATCTAGTTCTTTACATTTCGATACTAAAATCGAATATTTATGAACAATATAGGAATCAAAAACCACCGAAACACTTTACCCGGACCAGCATTCATTCATTGATTCAGGTTCTAGACTTCATGACCTAATTCGGATTCTAGAATTGAGAATCCGTCCAATTGTAGAATTCAGTATCTAATTCTGACTCTACAATCGAAAATCGTTTCCTAATTCTAAAGCTGAATATTGCATGCTGATTCCAGTACCGAAGGTCTGTGTTTGTTTCTAAGAAACAAAAATAAACGAAATACTTTCCCTAAACTAAATTCGATTATTGCATTTAGATTCTAGACTAGAGTATCAGGTTCTAACTTTAGAATCGAGAATTGCTTCGCAATTCTAAAATTTGTTCAATTCTAGTACCGAAGACTAGTGTTCGATTTTAAGGATCAAATACGAAACTAACATGTTCTCGGCAGTAGAATCAATTCATTGATTTGGATTCTAGACTTGAAAAACTGATTCGGACTGTGTAACTGAAAATAACGTTCCAATTTTAAATCGGAAGTGGTAGTTCGAAGATTTGTGTTTGATTTTAAGAACCAAAACTAGCGAAACACTTTCCCTGGACTAAATTCGATTGCCTGATTTAGATTCTGGAGTCGACGATCTCGATCGAAATTTAGAATCAAAAATCGCTTTCGAATTAAAAACTGTAAATCTTACGAGCATGTTTTAAATAAACCTTATTATTATTATTATTATATTAATTATAGAATTGATTTCGGCATTCCCATTCTAAAATCTAAAATTTGTATTTGATTCTAAAAATAATAAATACGCGAAATACTTTCCCTGGAGAAGAATTGATTCGTTGATGCATATTTTAAACTTGAAGATCTGATTTCGATTTTTAAATCGCAATCATTTTTCTTTTTTAGAATTGATAATCACGTTCTGATTCTAGCACCGAAAATTGGTGTGCGATTCTAAGAGTCACTGGAGTAGAATCGACAATCTGATGCCAATTATGAGAAAGGATCTGATCCCGATTCTAGATTCAAGTCCCTGAATCTAATTCTAAATCGAGAACCATATTATTTCGATTCTAGAATTAGAAAATTGGTTTTTGATTCTAAAATTGAGAATTGTATTTCAATTCTAAAATCGAAAATTTGTGTTAGGTGGTGGCCTAACTGAGCGGAACACGTTCGCTAGACTAGAATTAATTATCTGTTTTCGATTCTAAAATCGAACATGTGAATTCCATTCTAGAATCGAGAATCCAGTTTCGATTCTAAAATCAAGTATCTAATTCTGACTCTGGAATCGAGAATACTTTTCCAAGCTTTAAATTGGGAATCGCACACCGATAAGAGAATCAAACTATTTTATTCGATTCTAAGAATAAAAAATTAACGAACCACTTTCCCTGTACTAGATTCCCTGTCTGATTCCGATTCGAGACTTGAGAATCTCATAGCGATTGTAGATTCAAAACTGTATTCGGCTCTAGAATCGAGTTGCTTTTAGATTCTAAAATTGGAAATTCCTATTCGAATCGCATTCTTAGAATCAAAAATGAGCGAAATACTTCGCTTGTGCTTTCTCCATACTTACAACAATAATATCTTTACCAGTTTATGACCCCTTTGGTATTATTCGCATATTGAAAAGCTATGTTTTTCTTATTTTATAGGCTAAATATCTTCACATAATACATGATATGCACATTTCTTGTTTTGATGATACGCTATGCCAAGAAGGGAAAAGCTAGTCTGTAGCTTTTCCAGAATTTTATTATTGCATAATGAATAACCAAATTGAATAGAACTGGAAAACAATTCTAGCTTCTAAGAAACGGATTCGATGCTCGATTTTAAAGCCGTAAATCTATTCGATTCCACATTCTAAGAATCGTGTTGTTATGACTGTATTTATTTTAAAGTTGAATCCAACTTCGAGGGTTGTTTGCATGCAAATACGTTTTCTGCCGAGTCGAATTATTTATGGAGGTTAGAATTTTACGATATTTAAAGCAAGGCAGATTTTGACAATTGTATAACATTGTTGACAAGGGAAAGAGGATTATTTGGCACGATGAAATATACAAACCGCACAAACAGGTCCTGGGGAATAAGTGAAGTTAAATAACCAAGCCGAGTACTGTATTGCCTTCTTATTGCGTAATATTAACTATACAATTGCGCAAGCTGAAATACAAGCAAAGCCTTCGTCTGTATGTTCCCATACCTCTTCCTACTTACAACAGTATGTTTGTATAACAATATATAAAATAAGTGCTATAGTAATATACTTAACTTCTCGTTTTGAATAAGAATATCATATAAATTTTCGGCACTTTTTGAGCCGCAGAGGTAGTTCACGCATCCGCTAACCTAACCAAAGCATACCCAAGTGCGGTAGAAGTAGAAGCGAAGCGGTCAAACTCAAACTAGCCATTTAAAACTAAGTACGTGGGGCTAATTTTTGATAAACAACTTTTCGAAAGAAGATTGTAAAGGCCTAATTGTTAAGCCAAATAATTCGGTAAAACACCATTCGAGTTAAATTGAGCCTATAATTGTACAATTTCGGTATTTCAAATTAGTGTTTTGGTTTAATAGTACCGAGTAGACATAAGTTTGCTGCTCTATACAATGAAATGCATTAGGATAACTACCTAGTCAGATGTTAACTGTGTTGCCTACTCTTGTAGAATTGTCTTTACGATTTAGCGAGTTAAGGGTTAGTAAAAGTTTTCTGATGGGAACTGTATCTTAGTGCCGTAATTCTAAGTCCACATTCAGTTGTAGAGCTCTGTTACATTGTGTATGTAGTAGTTACACTCAACAGGACATAAATTAAAGGTCACCAACGTTTTTTATAGAATATAACATTTCGAGAAGAAGAAGTAGAGATGTATTACTTTTTTCGTTGTCGTTTCTTTGACTAACTCCCGCGTTAAAATTAAAAACACTTTAATTTTAAACAGTTAATCCAATATTTTCTGACGATGTTGTTCTGATAGAACATGTAATATGAATGCTAAAGATAATAAAATTGAAAAGCAAAAGTAGTGAAGACTGTAAGGTGAAGCGACTGGACTGTTCTAGCTTGTATGTAGCTATGTATTACTACTAGAAGCAAGACCGGAAGGGAAAAACCGAGTAGAAAGACCAAGAAAGACATGGATTGGAGATGTAAGAATAGCAGCGGAAGAAAGAGGAATAAACCGGAACACAGTGAGACAAACAGCACAAGGTAGGAAGGAGTGGAAGAAGAGGTGCCGGAAAAACGAAAATGGGGAAGGATGACAACCGACCGACACCAAGCCTTACACCATCAAGGTAGAAAGGCTAAGGATTATGTATGTATGTATGTATATTTTATAGTAATTCTTTAATTTCGAATAAAAGCACAAAAAATGTGCATAAGCTCGGGGCAAGATTTTGCAACAATCGTTTTGTTCCTTTATGTATATAATCGTAACTTAATAACAGTTAAAGTTTGCTACAAAAATAAAACTAGAAAGTCTAGTTAATTATCTTCCTTCCTGGTTTAAATAAGTTTTGGTGGAGGCGCTTTAACAATGTCAGCGATTATAATGTATTTCTCTGCGAAAATACTTAAGGTGTAAAAACTTTTAACTAGATATAAAAAATTGGAAAAAGAAGAATGGTAAAAGACGTTTCAGCTAATATATATTAGCTTAGAATTTATTTTCTATTATCAACATTAACTCGAATATTCTACAATTCTAAACAACTTACTTTACAGTTTAGAAAATTACATGTGAGCCATCTAAGTTGTTCCCCCCTGAAAAGCGGCAGACATAACTCAACGTACTGCATGACAGCCAAAATAATATCTCCTTAATTTAATTAAACTGATCAGTGTTGCCTACTTATGAAAATGCTAAGCTTTAAGTAAATGTTAAGTAATATATTTACAGATAATGGAAAGACAGTTTTGTTGCCTATTTTTGCTGAATTCAGCGGAAATGCGGCAAATTTAAATGTCAGGCGCTATCCAATTAGAAGCACCGATTTGAAAAATATTTACACGCCTTGAAGCTTCTTGATAAATGTGCTAATTCCAGAAGATGTAGGCCTAGAATGATTACGAACACGATAAACGGTAATCGTACTGGTCAGTACCAGATGAGTAAAGCATTATTAGTATGCAGCCGGTCGTGCTTCGGAGGGCAAGTAAAGCCATCGGTCTCGGTTGTCGTGTAAACATGCGTGACAATCGTAAACCTAGTAGTGGCACTTTTCTTCTCTGTTCGGCGGGTTAGACTAGTTTCATGCCCAGCATATATGCAAAGAGAATTCACAGACTCCATTAATTGTAGGTAGTTAACAGGCCATTGGCCTATACACAGGGAAAAAACAAGAATTAGAAGAAGATGAATATCAGTTAGTCAAACCCCGAAAATGCACATTTAATTAAAATATCAAATAAACGAAATAAATGTACTCGGAAAAGCTACAACTTATGTCAATTGCAGTTCTTAAGCATTCCTCAAAATTTTTCTCCCAACTAGTTTAGCAAAGAAATAAGCTGAATCTTAAGCGTTAACCTCGGGCCCGGCACACGTGGAAAGAGTGCTCAGAAGACCTACTCCTCTGGAGTAGGAAATTAACAGGCCATTGGCCTATACGCAGAAGAAGAAAACAAGAAGAAAACTGTTAATTACCTTAAGAAGAAATCTACCTGACAGAAAGTAACTATGATCTACTTTTATACTACAAAAAATTCAATAATTCCAACTGCTGTGCTACATGTATGTTGGGTTGTGTAATCACATTTATGAGGGGACAATCTAACTGGCCCATCCTGTACATGCCAGTTTAGTTGTAGATCAATATTTTACAGAAAAGACTACATTTTATGAACAAAATTCACTTGATAGCTGCTCTCTACTAAATATCCTACATTTTTTATTGCTATCTAACTTAACTTTCTAATATTCTCTAGCATATTTTGGATTCTGCGTGATTAGTGTATAAATTGTATGATTGTCACTACAAACAACAAAGGAGGAACATTAAATTACCAATCCACACAGCAGTTCAAAAGTTATGCGTACACTCCCAAGAGCGCGTCTAAACCTTTTCCTTATTAATTACGAGGTTTGTAAATTAAATAATGAGACTGGTAGCGTAGCGTTCGATCTACCAACACTGGGGACACGGGAGTAGAAGGGGCGGCAGGTGAGCATGTGATACGCCTTCAGTACGAGTTTGAACTCGCTAGAGTCATTTGGTTGTCCATAGCGATTTTTTTCGTGATACAGTATATTCTAGTGCGTTCCGAAAATGAGTCATATCAATTTCGAGCAACGGTGTCCTATCAGGTTTTGCTTCAAATTTGGGCGTAGTGCAACGGAAACTTTTACTAAACTTCGGCAGGCCTTCGCTGACAGTGTTTTGTCGACGGTCCAGATTTTTAGGTGATTTAAATCATTTTCACGAAGAAGAGAGTCGATTGAAGATGAACCTCGAACCGGAAGGCCTTGATTTTTAAGAACCGATGAAAATGGCGACAGAGTCCGAGATCTTGTGTGTTCAGATCGTCGGTTGACAGTCAGAATGATCGGGGAAGAGTTGAACCGTTCATCAGATTTAGACCAATACATTGGGAATGAGAAGAATCTGCGCAAAAATGGTTCCGAAAAACCTTCCGCACGAACAGAAAGGCATCAGGAGGGAAAGGTGCCTTGATTTTTTGGAATCGATTGAAATCCACTGTCTGGAACGTGTCGTTACTGATGACGAGTCTTGGGTGTTTGGGTATGAGCCGGAAACCAAGCGCCAGAGCATGGAATGGCATACTTCAACCTCCCCAAGGCCAGAAAAAGCAAGAATGAGCAAGTCGAAGATCAAATGTATGCTGATTTGCTTTTTTGATAGGTAGAGAATCGTGCTCAAAGAGTTTCTGCCTCAAGGCCAAATGGTTAATCAACACTTTTACAGAGATGGTCTCGAAAGACTTCGAAAAGGGTGATGCGTATGAGACCAAACATCAAGAACAACTGGGTGTTGCATCACGACAATGCGCCTTGTCACACAACAATTTCAGTAAACGATTTTGTGGCCAGTAAGAACATTCCTGTGGTTCGTCAGCCTCCTTAATCGCCCGACTTGAGCCTTGTGACTTTTTCCTCTTCCCGAGACTTAAAAATCACCACCAAGGGACGTCATTTTGGGACACTGCAAAACTGCTGTAACCGGCCAGCTGGAGGTATTCCAGTATCCGAATTCCAGCACTGCTATGGGGACTGAAGGAACCGTCTCCAGCGCTTTGCGGCTTCCCATGGAAGTTACTTTCAAGAAGACAATGTTGATTTGTAATTTTATACTAATAAAAAAATTGAAAAAATCAGTCTCATTACTTAATTTACACACCTACCAACTATGAATTGTGTGGCCGTAACAATTTAGATGCCCTGTATAGAGAGCAAATGGCTTCTTCCCTTACTTCCAAAATTTAATTTTCAAAGCTGTAACGATTTCCGCGCCTACTTGAAGGCAACCCTTCCTACATACTTAATTGTTCGCGTATTAGTAGGAATCTGTTACATTTCGAAGTTGGTACTTCCGTCAAACGGAAGTACGCAGTATGTATTTGAATTCCGGAAGTTGGGGGGGGGGGGAAGGAAAATATTAACGACGGTTTCCGTAAATAGAACATTTTGAATATTGTCGTGCTTGTCTGATGTACATTTGTGAATAGTGATCTAATTCTCAGTAAATCGTTTATTGATTTGGAATTC